>CM074298.1:1102500-1107500 GCA_037194245.1 Opsariichthys bidens | reverse complement strand
TTAAAAGTCAAAATAACGACAGTGGCATAATTTTGAGATTAAGAAAAATCTAAATTACGAGAGAGTTGAAATGATCACGTCGTCATAATTATAAGATTAAAAAGTAGTAATTATGAGAGTCAAAATGATGAGAACGGGCACAAAGTCGTACTTATGAGGTTAAAAATAAATAAAAAAGCTTAAATTTCGACTCATAATTATGATATACATTCAAAATTCTCTCAAATCAAAGTTTTACTAAGTCATAACTTTGACTTTTCATGTCATAATTATGAGTTAAAAATTACAAGAGAAAGCCAAAATGACACACCGAGTCATAATTATGAGATATTAAGATATAATTATGATTAAAAATCAAAATGAATGACAACATAAGTATGAATTTAGATCAGTTTATGTCATAAGTTTGAGTAATGTGACAAACTCAAAATTATGACAAAGTAAAAATTGACAGTCGCAATCATTAGATAAAATGTCTGAATTATGGCATTAAGTCATAAATGAGAAAAAAATTAAAATGATAAAATATTAAGTCATAATTTTGAGATTAAAAAGACAAAATAACGACAGTGGCATAATTTTGTGATAATTTTGAGATTTAAAAAAAATCTAAATTACGAGAGAGTTGAAATGATCACATCGTCATGATTATAAAATTAAAAAGTCGTAATTATGAGATTAAAAATAAATAATAAAGCTTAAATTACGACTCATATTTATGATATACATTCAAAATTCTCTCAAATCAAAGTTTTGAGATAAAAAGTCAAAATCGACTTACTAACTCATTTATGTCTTAGTACACCGAGTTAAATCAACTCTGCTCAGAGAACATTTGCTCCCTCTAAATAGAGTTAAAATGTCTTTTATCTTCAGTTGATTTCATCAGTTGTAGTTCTTGTGTATCTCTATTCTTTAGTGATTCTGCTTGTTAACAGCAGGCGTTCATCAATAATGTTCAATCATCACATAATTAATTGCTTAATTATCTCATTCACTTTAACTCCGCTTCGGTGTGACTTTAACTCTATTTAGAGAGGAACCAAATGTTATTTGAGCAGAGTTGATTTAACTCTAGGGTTTTTACTGTGTATGTGATCATTAATTGTATTTAATGTCACAATTATGATTTAAAAGAGCATGATTTTTTCCGTGTGGCGGGAGATGGACGCGCCGCTGCTCGCACACATCAGCTCACGTCAACACATTCAGAGTCCGTTTATTACATCAGGAACACAGATCGGTTTACAAAAGTCACAAATACAGGCATTGAATGCAGAAAAGAAGTTCTTCCTCAGTGTCTTTGTCTTGATTTCAGACACAACGGGGCTTTCAGCAACACACAAATACTGATTACACAACAAATGCAGAGAACGCTGAAATAGTGACCGACGAACAAAGCGAGAGTGACGCTATGATTTTGATGTCTGCACGTGTGTGTGTGTGCGCGCATGGGAAGTCGTCCATGTGTCGGCGCGGCTCCGCGGGCTTCAGCGCTGACCTACATCCCATCATTACTGCTGACAGAACATCCTTCTTCAGGCTTTGTCCCTGACCAACCAACTGTGACACGCCACACAGCGCTTCGAGTCCACCCGGCTCGCAAAAATGTGCTCCAGGAACGTTTCTCTAACGTTGTGAAAACGTTCTCGGAACGTTCAAAATGTGGCTATTTGTACATTCTTTCAAAATTAGGACAAAAAGTGAAAACTGAATCATAATTATGAGATTAAAAAGGACAAATGATGAAATATTAAGTCAATCATGAGATTAAAAAGGCAAAATTATGACGTTACGACAATCATAGTTACGATATAAAGTCAGAATCGACAGTCATTATGAGGTTAAAAAGTTGAAATGATGAAATATTAAGTCAATTATGAGACTAAAAAGGAAAGATTTTCACGTATAAAGTAGAAATTGTGACAGTCGTAATTATGATGTAAAGTCAAAATGGACAAAGTGAAAATCGACAGTCATTATGGGGTTAAAAAGTTGAAATGATGAAATATTAAGTCAATTATGAGATTAAAAAGGCAAAATTATGACGTTACGATATAAAGTCAGAATGGACAGTCATTATGAGGTTAAAAAGTTGAAATATTAAGTCAATTATGAGACCAAAAAGCAAAGATTTTGACGTATAAAGAGGAAATTGTGACAGTTGTAATTATGATGTAAAGTCAAAATTGACAGTCGTAATTATGAAATTAAAAAGGCAAAATTATAAAGTAAAAAGTAGAAATTATGACAGTCACAATTATGAGAAAGTCAGAATGAGGAGATTGAAAACTCAAAATTATGAGGTAAAAATTACGACAGTCACAATTATGATAAATTCAAAATTCTCTAATCAAAATTGAGACAAAACGTCCAAATTATGACAGTCAAAATTGACTCATAAAAAGATTAAAAAATGACGACATTTAAACATAACTTTGACTTTTTATGTCGTAACATCTTTCTCGCGTCTTTGTTCCCGTTAGGTTATGGAAACGTTATTTCTGAACGTTCAGAACCAGTTTTTTGTTTAAAAATCGTTCTTCAAACATGATGGGAATGTGCCGTTGCTTTATTAAGTGTCTGACGCAGCGTTTTCAGCATGACCGACTGCCACAGACACACTAGAGGAAACTCAAACACATCTATAGATTTCACATAGCATAGTAACACCATAGCAACCACCCACAACACCCTAGCAACCGATAGCCCATAAAAACGCCCATCGTGATGACGCCGGTCTACTTGATTTTGGGATTCTGGGAAACGCAATCCGTTCCTGTTGCTGTGCGGTTGCTTTCTTCCTGTCTGGAGTTTTGCATCTTTAGAAAATTCCAAACTGTAGTTTTTGTTTAAAACGATATAGTTCATGGTCAGATGATCGATGTTTCATCATGAAGAGCGCAGCGGCTTTAAGTCCAGTCTCAGATCATCTTCTTCATTATGACAGTGTGTCAGACGAACAGCATGTTCTCAGAGACGATGGGATGGTGGATGTTTGTCGGCAGGATGTGTTTCACTGCATCAGGTCACATGACGCTCGTTTCCGCCGCAGAACACCAAATAAAAACACAATTTTTCTCACAAACTCCGAGTTCATAAATCGCCATTCTGACTTTATTTCTCACAACTGTAAGTTCATAAATCACAATTCTGACTTTTTCCTCGCAATTACTAGTTTATAAATCATAATTCTGACTTTTTCCTGCAATTGCAAGTTTAAAAAAAAATCACAATTCTGACTTTTTCTTGCAATTATTAGTTTATAAATCACAATTCAGATTTTTTTCGTAATTGCGAGTTTAAAAAAAAATCACAATTCTGACTTTTTTCGCAATTCCAAGTTTTTAAAAAAAAATCACAATTCTGACTTTTTCTTGCAATTTTTAGTTTTTAAATCGCAATTCAGATTTTTTTCGTAATTGCGAGTTTAAAAAAAAATCACAATTCTGACTTTTTCTCGCAATTTTTAGTTTTTAAATCGCAATTCAGATTTTTTTCGTAATTGCGAGTTTAAAAAAAAATCACAATTCTGACTTTTTCTCGCAATTTTTAGTTTTTAAATTGCAATTCTGATTTTTTTCGTAATTGCGAGTTAAAAAAAAAAATCACAATTCTGACTTTTTCTCGCAATTTTTAGTTTTTAAATCGCAATTCAGATTTTTTTCGTAATTGCGAGTTTAAAAAAAATCACAATTCTGACTTTTCTCATAATTGCAAGTTTATAAATCATAATTATGACTTTTTCCTGCAATTATTAGTTTATAAATCACAATTCTGGTTTTTCTCATGATTGCGAGTTTAAAAAAATCGTAATTCTGGCTTTTTTCCCGCAATTGCGAGTTTATATATTGCAATTCTGACTTTTTCTCGTAACTACTAGTTTATAAATTGCAATTCAGATTTTTTTCGTAATTGCGAGTTTAAAAAAAAAATCCCAATTCTGACTTTTTTTCTCGTAAAATTGAGAGTCGTGATTCGAACCTTCTCACAGTTATGAGTTTATAAATCGCAATTTTGCCTTTTTCTCACAGTTGCGAGTTTAAAAAAAAAATCACAATTCTGACTTTTTTTCTCGTAAAATTGAGAGTCGTGATTCGAACCTTCTCACAGTTATGAGTTTATAAATCGCAATTTTGCCTTTTTCTCACAATTGCGAGTTTTAAAAAAAAAATCACAATTCTGACTTTTTTTCTCGTACCTGTTTATAAATTGCAATTATGACTTATTTTCGCAATTGCAAGTTTATTTGAGAAACTCAAAATTGTAAGAAATAAAGAATTAAAGTCAGATCAGAAGTTGCGATAAATGTTCTTTTTTTTTTTTTTTCAAGCTCCCATATAAACAGGTTAAATTCAGAGAGATTCAGAGATGTCAGAGTTTGGAAGGTGCTTCAATAGAACACAATCACACATTAAATGCAGTGCAGCAGGTCATAAGTCAGATCAAAAAACTCAGGACGTCCTGTCGTCAGAAGAGCTGCGAGGAACGTGTTTAATACTGAGAGGCATCAGAGCAGACATTCATTCGTCACCACAAACACCGCGTAATAAATAATCCAGAACACGGACGCGGTCGCTGCGTCGAATCTCAATCGGTCATTCGGCATCAAACCAACAAAAGTGTCCGAATAAAACGCAGAAGTCCAGCTTCACGGCACCATTAGAGGACGATCTCAGAGCTTCTCGTGAGGAGACGGCAGTGTTCAAACCTCACGATCATACCTGAGACGCCCCAGCGCTTCCATTCATTCACAGATGCTCTAGTTCCCCTCAAGGGTCAAAGGTCTCCTGGTCTCTGTCTGAAGGAGGGAGAGCGTGTGTCTCTACTGCCCTCTGCTGGACGATCTCAGCTTGATGATCCATTCGCCGCTGGGGTTGCTGTTGTACAAGTCGAACAGATGAGTCTCTGGATCCAGACAGTGTTCACCTGAGACACAAAACAACAGCCATTACAGACATATATATTTATATATGCATCTTAAAATATATATATCGTAT
>CM074298.1:1092500-1097500 GCA_037194245.1 Opsariichthys bidens | reverse complement strand
GTGAAATATTAGTCATAAAAATCGGATCTCCGCTCGTTCTTCTTAGAAATTCTGCGCGTTTGGTTGATAGTCATTTTTCTGACCACATGATTTGTTGAGGCAAAGTCATGTGACTTTTTTTTGTTTTTTTTTAATTGTGCATCACTTTTATTTTGATCTCATTTAGGAAAAAGTTGTTATTGTGATGTTTTGACAAATTATAATCAATTAAGTGCACAAGCATAAAATGAATGCCTATGCATTTTTGTATATTTGTTGCAACACTGTATTAATTTTGCATCCTTAATTTGAAACATGTAACTGGAAACTATATTGGAAGCAAAAAACATCCCTGATATAATATAAGCTAAACTAAGTAAAAAAAACAAAACCGTAAGAATGAGAAATGCTTGATTTCGTAACCTATCGCTTCATGTAATTTAAAATCATTAAACGTCGTTATAACACATTTTAAACGATAATGCGATTTTGCAGGAATTATAAACAGGCGCTGAAAAACTGATGGGATCACTCTCATAATTTATGCGCATTTATTTTGCAATTGCAAATATTCAGAAGACTTTTGGAAACGGGTTTCTATGACGATTTTTGATACATTCTACAAAATATTTAAAATAGACGAATCTATGATCATCTTCTTGGACTGTAATACTGGCCATGATATAATTGATGATGTACTTTAAAGTTAATTCTTCTTCTTGGGAAGTTTCACATACTTAAAGCTCATGTAATGTCTATTACACCCTCATTTAATTTCTTCTGTAAAGACCTTGAAATATTTTATGACAACAAAACAAGAAACAAGACATGTATAAAAACATCTCTTATATTGAAAAAAGTCATTTGCAGAATTTAATACGCTACCATGTGTGACGTAAGATCTGTTATATGTATCCCCATTCTATTTTTAAGTTGGCTTGAAAGAGCCAACTTACTGATATTGTACTTAAGCTTATTATGTTGGCTTGGGAAAGTTCTACTGGTTATTATTATTATTATTATTATTATTCTTTCTGTCTATCTATCTGTCTATCATAACTTCTAAAGTAAAACTTGAACTATATCAAACTTCAAGCTTTTCAAACTGTTTCAAATTTTTCTAGCTAGGCTTTTTCAAGCGTCTCGACGAACTTTTCTATCTAGTTATTTTTTGTTGTTGTTTGTTTGTTCTTTCTCTTTCTTATGTTAAATGTTATTGTATGTTTGTATATTGAAAGTTGAATTAAAAAAAAAATATGCGCATATCTTTAGTGATGGAAGAAACGAAGCTTTTGAATCAATTGAATCAACTGCTCGGCAAAATGATTCACTGACAGTGATTCGCACCGAACGCTAGTGACCCCTGCTGGTCAGAACCGTGTAAATGCAGCAAAAAAAAAAGCATTAATCCGCGTTTTGCAGACCAATTGCAAATGTTTTATTCAAAGTGTGTATAAAAATATGTGGATGGAAATCGCTTCTTTCCATCTCGTCTGCTGTCACGAGCCGTTTACCGTCCACAGCAGGTCCTGGTAGCGGATGAGGAGTCTCATGATGTCGGCCGCCCGCTCGGCCTGACCCTTCTCCGGACCGTCCACCGATAGTTTACTGGGAACGGCCTTATGCAGGAAGAGGTTCGGAGCCATGATGGTGGAGACGGCCCACAGGTTCATGCGGTTGCGCCGCTCGCAGAAGACCACCTTGCTGAGGAACTCCAGCAGCGCCTGGACACACATACAATCACACTTCAAGACACTCAGAAGAGACCAGAATAGAGCTGGACGGTCAATCAAGCAGCTGACATTTACTGTGAAGTATACATTCATGTTTAAAGGTTTGGGGTCGGCAAGATTTTTTTTAATGTTTTTGAAAGAGTCTCTTCCGCTCACCGAGGATGCATTTTTTTTTTTTATGAAAAATACAGTAAAAATTATGAAATATTTTTACAGTGTAAATCATCAGTTTTCTATGTGAATATATAGTCAAATATAATTTATATCCAGTGATCAAAGCTGAATTTTCAGCATCATTACTCCAGTCTTCAGAGTCACATGATCCTTCACAAATCATTCTGATATGCTGCATTTATTTGATAAAAAATACAGTAAAAATTGTGAAATATTATTCTAATGTAAATCATCTGTTTTCTATGTGAATATATAGTCAAATATAATTTATATCCAGTGATCAAAGCTGAAATTTCAGCATCATTACTCCAGTCTTCAGAGTCACATGATCCTTCAGAAATCATTCTGATATGACGATTTGATGCTCAAAAAAACATTTATGGTTATTAATCATCTTTTGTAACATTATAAATGTCTTGACTGCCACTGATTGATCAATTTAATACGTCCTTGATGAATACAAGTAATCATTTCTTTCTAAAAAATAAAAAAGGCTGAGCCCAAACTTCTGAACGGTAGCGTGTGCTGCTTTATGTGAGAGTATTTATTTATTTATTTATTAAATGTTGTTCGATTTGTGTCCCACTGAAGAAGGAGAGTCACATGGGCTTGAGTGACAGGAGGGCGAGTAAATGATGACAGGATGATGGTTTGTGGGTGAAGTAACCCTGGAAGTAAATTGGGTTGTGAAGAGCGTTTCATGTGACTTTTAACATTCATCAACAGCAGGAGCTCAACACAAAGAGACACAGTTATATAAATGGACGACTGTGAGCTGCGTTACGCTTGAGTGCATTTGCTGTGTGGAAAGACCTTCAGCTACACACACACACACACACACACACACAGAGCAAATGCTGAGGGTGTTAATGAATTTCTCTTATGCAATAGGATGAGTCACGTCTATGACACAGCAATGTTGACAGGCGAATGTGTGTGTGTGTGTGTATGTGTGTGCTCACGTTTGGGAGTGTGTGTGTGTGTGTGTGTGTGTGTGTGTGTGTGTATGTGCTCATGTTTGGGAGTGTGTGTGTGTGTGTGTGTGTGTGTATGTGCTCATGTTTGGGAGTGTGTGTGTGTGTGTGTGTATATGTGTGTGCTCATGTTTGGGAGTGTGTGTGTGTGTGTGTGCTCATGTTTGGGAGTGTGTGTGTGTGTGTGTGTGTGTATGTGTGTGCTCATGTTTGGGAGTGTGTGTGTGTGTGTGTATGTGCTCATGTTTGGGAGTGTGTGTGTGTGTGTGTGTGTATATGTGTGTGCTCATGTTTGGGAGTGTGTGTGTGTGTGTGTGCTCATGTTTGGGAGTGTGTGTGTGTGTGTGTATGTGTGTGCTCATGTTTGGGAGTGTGTGTGTGTGTGTGTGTGTATGTGCTCATGTTTGGGAGTGTGTGTGTGTGTGTGTGTATGTGTGTGCTCATGTTTGGGAGTGTGTGTGTGTGTGTGTGTGTGTATGTGCTCATGTTTGGGAGTGTGTGTGTGTGTATGTGCTCATGTTTGGGAGTGTGTGTGTGTATGTGCTCATGTTTGGGAGTGTGTGTGTGTGTGTGTATGTGCTCATGTTTGGGAGTGTGTGTGTGTGTGTATGTGCTCATGTTTGGGAGTGTGTGTGTGTGTGTGTATGTGTGTGCTCATTTTTGGGAGTGTGTGTGTGTGTGTGCTCATGTTTGGGAGTGTGTGTGTGTGTGTTTGTGTATGTGCTCATGTTTGGGAGTGTGGGTGTGTGTGTGTGTGTGTATGTGTGTGCTCATGTTTGGGAGTGTGTGTGTGTGTGTGTGTATGTGCTCATGTTTGGGAGTGTGTGTGTGTGTATGTGCTCATGTTTGGGAGTGTGTGTGTGTGTGTGTGTATATGTGTGTGCTCATGTTTGGGAGTGTGTGTGTGTGTATGTGCTCATGTTTGGGAGTGTGTGTGTGTGTGTGTATGTGTGTGCTCATGTTTGGGAGTGTGTGTGTGTGTGTATGTGTGTGCTCACGTTTGGGAGTGTGTGTGTGTGTGTGTGTGTGTGTATGTGCTCATGTTTGGGAGTGTGTGTGTGTGTGTGTGTGTATATGTGTGTGCTCATGTTTGGGAGTGTGTGTGTGTGTGTGCTCATGTTTGGGAGTGTGTGTGTGTGTGTGTGTATATGTGTGTGCTCACGTTTGGGAGTGTGTGTGTGTGTGTGTGTGTATGTGCTCATGTTTGGGAGTGTGTGTGTGTGTGTGTGTATATGTGTGTGCTCATGTTTGGGAGTGTGTGTGTGTGTGTGTGTATGTGCTCATGTTTGGGAGTGTGTGTGTGTGTATGTGCTCATGTTTGGGAGTGTGTGTGTGTGTATGTGCTCATGTTTGGGAGTGTGTGTGTGTGTGTGTATGTGCTCATGTTTGGGAGTGTGTGTGTGTGTGTGTGAGTGTGTGTATGTGCTCACGTTTGGGAGTGTGTGTGTGTGTGTGTGAGTGTGTGTATGTGCTCACGTTTGGGAGTGTGTGTGTGTGTGTGTGTGTTTTGTACCTTCAGTGTGTTTCTGTTGGGTTCTGGCAGCAGTAACACAAGAAGATTCAACATGTGCAGCTTCTGCTTCAGATCTTCTATATCTGTACAAAACAAACAAACAAAAATATTCTTCCTCAAAAAGCATCTTTTAAGCCCTAATCTGGTGTTTTAATCTCTCGTTAAGATAAATTAAATACAGGATTCACTCTTTTCATAACATTCGCAGGTTTAGTGTTTCTTTCCAGAACAGATTCATTGATCTGAGCGGATGAACGTCAGTGTTCTTGAGAGACAAACGAGTGTTTCATGCAGGACCTGAGTGAGACCGGCACGCACCTCTGACGGCGCTGAAGGTGTTGAGGTGTTCGGCGGTCAGCAGCGGCGCCGGGAGTTCGCGGATGAACTTCTTGAGCAGAGCCGCGGCGTCGTTCGGACTGACCTCGTCCCAGTCGAACGAACCGCCGTAGAACGAGTTCTCCAGCTTCTGCTGCAGCACCTGCGCGGAGCACGAGCACCGTGAGTACCTGACGGACACCGTGCCGTACCTGTTTCTTTATCGTAATATATTTTATGTTACTTTGATTCTGGCTTGAGACCCTGGAACCCGCAGAATCCCCTCCGAATCGAGACCCGTCTTCTCCAGAA
>CM074298.1:1077500-1087500 GCA_037194245.1 Opsariichthys bidens | reverse complement strand
CTGAGTGATGGGCGACGCGAAGACGTCCCTGACGTGTCTCGGCGGGGTTTTGTTCCTCTTGCGCAGCGAGCAGGTGTACGAGTCGATGCGTCTCTGAACCGCTGCTGCTTGAGTCTTCGTGAGAGTCGACAACAGCACCGCTTTATCCACGTCCTCTTCCTCACCCGTTACCAGCGGAGACAATCCAGCATCCTGCAGCCAGAGCTCCTCCTGCTCGCCGTCTGACACACACACACACACACACACACACACACACTTGGGTCAATCCATCAGCGCACATCTCTGCTTCATCTCACAGCGTGATGCGTCTCGTCTCACCTTCGGACTGTCGGGAATCTCGTCTGCTGCTATCCGGCTCGGAGTAGCTGCCGCTCTGTATGGTCTCCACTTCACTCCAGAAGGACTCCAGGCACAACCTGTCGGGCTGCTGTGCTGTCGGGAGGTCAGGTGAGTCCGGCCGCGGGTCCCGAGGGTCCGTCCAGGACTCTACATTCATTGCGGTGAGGCTGCAGTCCCTGAAACGCACAGGAAAAGGAAGACGATGAAGATTTGATTCCAGGCGACATGTGACTGATGCAGCCGCTCTCATAAACGATCTTAAACTACTTCCTGTTTAGTTTCTACAGGTAACTGACCACTAATGAGTTTCTGGTGACGGCTGAGTGGACATTAGTGAAGGGCGGCTGGTGAAACCAGTTTCTGTTTAGATGGACAGATTTAATCAAAGCTGAAACCACAGCCGTCGACTTCAGCATCATGTCGTCATTTCACACACACGAACGTCACTGATCTGACGGAGGAGTGCGGCCGAAATCATTCTGATATGATGATTTGAAGCTAAAGAAACATTTATGATCATTATCAGGGATGAAAACAGTTTCATATTTTTGTGGAAACCGATTCATTTTTTTTTTCAGGATTCTTTGATGAATAGAAAGTTCAAAAGAACTGTTTTGTAACATTATAAATGTCTTTACTGTCCACAGAAATATGAAGTATGAAGCAGCACGACTGTTTCCAACACTGATAATAATCATAAATGAATCATCAAATCATCATATCAGAATGATTTGTGAAGGATCATGTGACTCTGAAGACTGGAGTAATGATGCTGAAAATTCAGCTTTGATCACTGGATATAAATTATATTTGACTATATATTCACATAGAAAACACATGATTTACATTAGAATTAGAATAATATTTCACAATTTTTACTGTATTTTAGTTCAGAAATGCAGCTTTGTGAGTAGAAAGAGACACACACACACACACACACTCCCACACACATTTACACACAAATACACACTCTCACACTCATACACACACTCGCATACACACACACTCTCTCACAAACACACACACACACACACACATTTACACATAAATACACACTCTCACACTCATACACACACTCGCATACACACACACTCTCTTACAAACACACACTCCCACACACATTTACACACAAATACACACTCTCTCTCACATACACACACACTCACATACACACACACACACACTCTCACACACTAACACGCATATATACACACAGACACTCTCTCTCACACACTCACTCACACACACACACACATACACTTACATTCTTTCTCTCTCACACACACACACACACACACATACACTTACATTCTTTCTCTCTCACACACACTCACACACACACACACACACTTACATTCTTTCTCTCTCACACACACACACACACTCACACACGTTTGTTTTGCTATCAAAGTGGGGTCATTCCATAGGCGTAATGGTTTTTCTACTGTACAAACTGTACATTCTGCCCCCCCCCCACCCCTAAACCCACCCATCACACAAAATGTTCTGCTATTTTACATTTTTAATAAAACATTTAGTATGTTTTTAAAGCTGTTTGAAATATGAGGACGCATGAAATGTTTCATGTTTACGTTGTAATACCCATGACATTATACACATGTGTGTCCTCATAAATCATGAAAACCCTCACACACACACACACACACACGTCAGCTTTACTTCTACATGTTCTCGGACTGTACCTGGTGATGGTGTGAGTGTTCGAGTGAGTTTGTCTGGTGGAGAGTTGCTCACGCTTGTAGAGAAGGAAACGTCTCGGTCGACACAGTTTCCCGCGCTGGACGGGTTTAGATCGAACCAAACGCACCGAACTCTCCTCTCTGGGCTTCATGTCCATACAGTGCATTCTCACTCACTTTCTATTAAATCCAGATATTTACATTATTCCTCCGACGCACGTTTGTCCGTCACATCTCTTTCTCTCATTCTCCAATAGACGTTATGATCCAATTCGTAAAAATGTTCCGCTTTCAAACAGAAGCTGCACACGAACGCGTCTCATCAGTTGCTCATGGTCTCGTTTATCTCTGCTGCTGCAGTGTGTGTGTGTGTGTGTGTGTGTGTGTGTGTGTGTGTGTGTGCTGGAAGGAAGGAACCAGCAATACCACATCATTGACACCAAACCTGCCCATCTGGGACACACCCGACTGCTCACACACACACACACACACACACACACCACATTCCATTCATAACTTCACACATAAACAAAACCATAAACATAATGGATAGATGTGAGGAAAGTAATCTTCAACTTCTGACCAACACGTGACTCGTCAGAGTGAAAGCTACAATAATAAAGATCGAGCAGCTTCAGGAACCTCGACGTTCACAACGGGGTCAAACTCTCACAGACGGGTTACAGGTGAAGATCTGCCGGTTCTTCCATCACTCTCGTTTAAGCACTTATTTTAACTGCCACTAGTTACTTTAGATGTTAAACACATGGTTTCTACCATCATATTGATTTATAGCAGGAGTTCAGTTCAGAATTAAAATGTCCAGATAATTCACTCTCCTTCATGTCATCCAAGATGTCTTTCTTTCTTCAGTAGAAAAGAAATGAAGGAAATCATTCCAGGATTGTTCTCCATATAGTGGACTTCAATGGGGTTCAACAGGTTGAAGGTCCAAATGTCAGTTTCAGTGCAGCTTCAAAGGATCTACATGATCCAGACGAGGAATAAGAGTCTGATCTAGAGAAACCGTCGCACATTTGATACAAAAATATACTTTTTAACCACAAATGCTCAAAACAACCCAAACACTGGGTCAAAATAACCCAATCACTGACCCAATCACTGGGTCAAAACAACCCAAACACTGGGTCAAAACAACCCAATCACTGGGTCAAAACAACCCAAACACTGGGTCAAAACAACCCAATCACTGGGTCAAAACAACCCAAACACTGGGTCAAAACATCCCAAACACTGGGTAAAAACAACCCAATCACTGGGTCAAAACAACCCAATCACTGGGTCAAAACAACCCAATCACTGGGTCAAAACAACCCAATCACTGGGTCAAAACAACGCAAACACTGGGTCAAAACAACCCAATCACTGGGTCAAAACAACCCAAACACTGGGTCAAAACAACCCAAACACTGGGTAAAAACAACCCAATCACTGGGTCAAAACAACCCAATCACTGGGTCAAAACAACCCAATCACTGGGTCAAAACAACCCAATCACTGGGTCAAAACAACGCAATCACTGGGTCAAAACAACCCAATCACTGGGTCAAAACAACCCAATCACTGGGTCAAAACAACCCAAACACTGGGTCAAAACAACCCAATCACTGGGTCAAAATAACCCAAACACTGGGTCAAAACAACCCAATCACTGGGTCAAAACAACCCAAACACTGGGTCAAAACAACCCAATCACTGGGTCAAAACAACCCAAACACTGGGTCAAAACAACCCAATCACTGGGTCAAAACAACCCAATCACTGGGTCAAAACAACCCAAACACTGGGTCAAAACAACCCAATCACTGGGTCAAAACAACGCAATCACTGGGTCAAAACAACGCAATCACTGGGTCAAAACAACCCAATCACTGGGTCAAAACAACCCAAACACTGGGTCAAAACAACCCAAACACTGGGTCAAAACAACCCAATCACTGGGTCAAAACAACCCAATCACTGGGTCAAAACAACCCAAACACTGGGTCAAAACAACCCAATCACTGGGTTTGTCCATATTTAACCCAACATGGGTTATTTTTAACCCAACATTTTTTAGATTTTTTAGACAGTACAGAGCCAAAAAAAACACTTTCTCTCTTTTCACACAGATAAACATGAAATATTAATGTCGCTCAAACAAAAGCACACGGACACACACGTCAATCATTCGTTTCAATGTTATTTCTCTTCACGCTTTGACAGTTTACAGATGTTTTCAAACACAGAAGTTGCTCATCATCATTGGAATCTACATTGGCACAAACATTCTTCTGTCTGATGAATCAGCGGCGTCTCACATTAAATCTGTCAATATTACACTCAGAATCTCCCGGTCAACAGGAAGCCGTATGACGCAGACGCACACTTCATTGTTCTGTTGGTTCTCGGGCTGCTGCTGCTTCTTTCCACAGAGTGAATAAGTGAGCCTTAAAACTATAGAGGAATAATAAAAACCCAGTTTGAGTTGCACATGTGAACGTGTCAATCTCTCGACTCGTCAAATAATGGAATGAAGACGATCAGGCTTGTTTTTCTGCTTCAGGTTCTCATGCCGGAAGGACGGACAGTTTATTTTTAAACCTGAAAAGTCCCCCTCCTTCCACGTGTTGAGATTCATTGTTGTTTTTCGTACGACACACGCAATAATGTGACTTTAATAGAGCGAGAACAAAAGCACAGGGTGAACGCTAAAGGTTACGGGCTGCCGTTACAAACGAGTTCACTTCATTACAAGCTCATGGTTTATATGCTGTTTATGATATCATTATTAGATTACATCATTTAATTTTACAGTCAAAGCACAACAAAATAATATGACATGCTGAGGACATACTGACAAACAGCAGCATTGCACGAAATGTGTCACGACAAAGAAGAAGGGAACTTGAACGAACAAATTCACTAAAATGATTCAGTCCACAGAGATCGCAGATGGTTTTGCTCAATGCCGCTTTTGATTACTGCAACACGACGCAAAAAAGCACTCTGGCGCTCTCTCTGACACTCGAAACGGCGGCTTGTTGTGAGAATTTTGTGAAAGCAATGGAAGTCGGTTCAGTTTCTCCTCAGCACGAACACGGTTTAATCTGCTTCAGTCTCGGGGACGGTGTCTTGGTTACAGTCTTAATCCAGATTGCAGGCGGAAAAGCTTCTTAGGGTTTGCAGAGTTCAACAGTTAAGTAATGTGAACTGCCAACCGGGTTTATTCGTTATGCAAGAAAATGACAGTCTTGTGTTTGTTAAATCCATTTTGATATTACTACACTGTAAAAAAATGCTGGGTTAAAAACGATTAAGTTGTTTTAACCCAGCGAATGGGATGTTTTAACCCAGGGATTGGGTTGTTTTAACCCAGGGATTGGGTTGTTTTAACCCAGCGAATGGGCTGTTTTAACCCAGAGAATTTGATGTTTTAACCCAGGGATTGGGTTGTTTTAATCCCAGCGAATTTGATGTTTTAACCCAGTGATTGGGTTGTTTTAACCCAGCAAAATGGGATGTTTTAACCCAGTGATTGGGTTGTTTTAACCCAGCAAAATGGGATGTTTTAACCCAGTGATTGGGTTATTTTAACCCCAGCGAATTTGATGTTTTAACCCAGTGATTGGGTTGTTTTAACCCAGCAAAATTAGATGTTTTAACCCAGTGATTGGGTTGTTTTAATCCCAGCGAATTTGATGTTTTAACCCAGCGAATTTGATGTTTTAACCCAGTGATTGTGGGTTGTTTTAACCCAGCAAAATGAGATGTTTTAACCCAGTGATTGGGTTGTTTTAACCCAGCAAAATGGGATGTTTTAACCCAGTGATTGGGTTGTTTTAACCCAGCAAAATGGGATGTTTTAACCCAGTGATTGGGTTGTTTTAACCCAGCAAAATGGGATGTTTTAACCCAGTGATTGGGTTATTTTAACCCCAGCGAATTTGATGTTTTAACCCAGTGATTGGGTTGTTTTAACCCAGCAAAATTAGATGTTTTAACCCAGTGATTAGGTTGTTTTAATCCCAGCGAATTTGATGTTTTAACCCAGCGAATTTGATGTTTTAACCCAGTGATTGGGTTGTTTTAACCCAGCAAAATGAGATGTTTTAACCCAGTGATTGGGTTGTTTTAATCCCAGCGAATTTGATGTTTTAACCCAGCGAATTTGATGTTTTAACCCAGTGATTGGGTTGTTTTAATCCCAGCAAATTTGATGTTTTAACCCAGCGAATTTGATGTTTTAACCCAGTGATTGGGTTGTTTTAATCCCAGCGAATTTGATGTTTTAACCCAGCGAATTTGATGTTTTAACCCAGTGATTGGGTTGTTTTAATCCCAGCAAATTTGATGTTTTAACCCAGCGAATTTGATGTTTTAACCCAGTGATTGGGTTGTTTTAATCCCAGCGAATTTGATGTTTTAACCCAGCGAATTTGATGTTTTAACCCAGTGATTGGGTTGTTTTAATCCCAGCAAATTTGATGTTTTAACCCAGCGAATTTGATGTTTTAACCCAGTGATTGGGTTGTTTTAATCCCAGCGAATTTGATGTTTTAACCCAGCGAATGGGTTGTTTTAACCCAGCGAATTTGATGTTTTAACCCAGCGAATGGGTTGTTTTAACCCAGCGAATTTGATGTTTTAACCCAGTGAATTTGATGTTTTAACCCAGTGATTGGGTTGTTTTAATCCCAGCAAATTTGATGTTTTAACCCAGTGAATTTGATGTTTTAACCCAGTGATTGGGTTGTTTTAACCCAGCGAATTTGATGTTTTAACCCAGCGAATGGGCTGTTTTAACCCAGTGGTTGGGTTAAATGTTTGCACAACCTGCTGGGTAGTTTTATTTAATTCAACTATTGTTTAAAAATGACTGTATTACTTGCATAAAATGAACCCAAAATATGTTGGAAATTAACATTTAAGTTTTATAAATAATAAACATTTATCAATTTCCTTATTCATAACTGTTCACCTTTTGATAATTATTGTTGCCTCTAGTAATTATGTGTCTGATTTTTAATTTCCAAAGTATTTTGGGTTCATTTAAAGCAAGAAATACAGTCATTGTTAAACAATAGTTGGGTTAAATAAAACTACCCAGCTGGTTGGGCAAACATTTAACCCAATTTGGGTTGCTTCAACGTAGCATTTTGTAGAATGTTCTCTGAATACCACAAGTAGTAACATTTAAAAAAAAAAAAAGTTTAATAATAACGTTAAATAATGTTTCCATGCTAACGTTTCGAGAACATTATTACAGACTGGTTCGCTGTGAAGAACGCTTGAGAGAACCTTGCCAGATCAGCTGGGACTTTTCTGCAGCGTTTAAGTCGTTTCCCAAACACAAAGCTTCGGTTCAGACTCTCCCTCCATGTGCAGATGATAGTACCTCGACGACTTTAAGAACGCTGTGATATTCAGGTTAGTAGACGTGCGTCTTAAAAACAAAACTTCCAAAAAAGAAGGTTTTCACAGCAGTGCCATAGGAGAACTTCTACTTTCTTAATGTGAAGAACATTTTAATGATCTAAAGAACCTTTTCCCACAATATAGAAACTTCATGGAAACATCGAAGCCAATAAAGAGCCTTTAGTTTTAAGAGTGTGGGTCCACCGCTCCTACCTGGCAGGAACGCGTCCGGCCTTTTTTCCCGAGCCCAGCAGCCGCCCCGCGTTTTTCCCCCACGGCATCCTGCTCTGGTTCTTCGGGCCGCTGGAACCGCGGAGGGCAGGAAGCAGCAGATGGCCGCGTCGAGCGCCTGTAATCTCCTCGGCGTGTAAACACATCAGAGCCAGAACGCTCCGCACAGGAACGTCGCCGCAGCCCAGCATCCTGCTACAGGAAGAGGGGACGGACGAGGGCAACATGCCTGCGCCACTGCCGCCGCTTCCACTGCGGATAAACAACACGGGAAGCGGAGGACGGAGCTCGTGTGCGGAGATGATGGTGAACGCCGTCCACTATCGGCTAATGGAGAAATATCAACCATCGATGAAGTCGCTGCTTTGAGCCGAAAATCAGTTCTTTCAGAATCAAACCAAACAGAACAATCTCCAAAAATCAACCGTTCTTTCTATCCGATGCTTTTCTGTGACGACGTTGCTGCTCAGATGAGCTGAAACGGAGTCGTTCACAGCACACGGTCATAATCTGGTTTTACACAATCACCTGGAAAACTGAGGTCTTTGTTTGAAGGAATCGTTGGTGGGGATTAATAGACTTGTGACATGCATCTACGTCAACTAATCAGAGAAACATTTTCTCCACTGATGAAATGGGATACGTAACAGTCCAAAGGCAATAAAACTGTGTTTCCCACTGGGAAAGAAGCACTAAATATGGCCTAAAAACAATGAACTAGAATGTGACATATTAATGTTCAAAAGTTTTTATTTTTATTTTAAAGAAAATCATACTTTTATTTATGAAGCACACCTTAAATTGATCAAAAATGACAGTAAAGATCAAAAGAATACTGAGAAAATAAATATATGACGGTTTTCAACACTGATAATAATCATAAATGTTTGTTGAGCATCAAATCATCCTATCAGAATGATTTGTGAAGGATCATGTGACTCTGAAGACTGGAGTGATGATGCTGAAAATTCAGCTTTGATCACTGGATATAAATGATATTTGACTCTATATTCACGTAGAAAACAGATATTTTAAATTTTCAAAATATTTCACAATGTTTACTGTATTTTTGATCAAATAAATCCAGCTTTGATGAGCACTCTTTCGAAAATATTGAGAAATCTTACCCAACCCCAAACTTTCATTTTTATTTTCCCTTGAATCATTTGAATCTTTGAATCATGGTGTAGATGATTTGCTCTGGCATGTCTGATGACGAGGGCGGGGCAACCTGTCACTCACGTGAGATCCACCAATTGCAAACCACCACCGTCCAATCAACTCCCCACAGACACAATCAAGCCCCGCCCACATTTGTTCTTGTCTGAGAAGCGTTTCACTCGATATACGACACTATAGAGAAGAAAAGACGAGTGCAGCTTCCCTTTCAACAATAAAAACACGAGAGTAAAAAACTGATTAGCGCAGCAGAGAGTAGATTAAGTGGAGTAAGACAGCAGCTTTCACCAGAGCAGACCTCTTTCTCATTTGTTGATTAAGGTGAGCGTCTCATCCCTCGATCCGTCTTACAGCTTAATGAACAGAAGCCAATTATCACATCAGCGCGGCACGTGAGCGAGAGAAACTCTGTGCTGATCTTCTGTTTGGCAGGTTTCTCCAGATTCAAACTCTCGTGTGAAAGCCGCTCCAGAGAGACTGATGCCCGCTGCGACGGCCACAGATGGTACATCACCGACTGAACTGAACAAAATATACAATAGTCGGCATGAAACTGAAGCGGCACTCGTGTTTTCTTGAGTGAAACGCTTCTCAAACAAGAGCAAATGTGGGCGGGGCTTGATTGTGTCTGTGGGGAGTTGATTGGATGGTGGTGGTTTGCTATTGGTGGATCTCGCGTGAGTGACAGGTTGCCCCGCCCTCGTCATCAGAGATGAGATTCTGACTCAAGATTTTGAGGAACATGAGTTTAAAAACTGCAATATTGTCCATTTTGATTTCATGGTGACTTTAAAGAGGTCCTTGATTATAATTTTACTTTGTAACGTTAGTTAGTGCGTGATGTTGCTGTTTGATCATAAACAACATCTGCAAAGTTGCGACACTCAAAGTTCAACGCAAAGGGAGATTTTTTTTTTTAAAGAATTCCCTGGTAGAGACTACAACGAACTTCTTCCCGGGTTTGTGACATCACAAACCATAAAATTTACATAAACCCCCGCCCCCGAGAACACTCAACAAAGGGGGCGGGGCCATGTTTAGAGTTGTTGTAGTCGAGTGTTGTTGACGCCGTCATTTTTCGCTTCACAAACGAGGGTGGATTCGAGGAGAAAAGACGAACGTGACGACACACG
>CM074298.1:1060000-1075000 GCA_037194245.1 Opsariichthys bidens | reverse complement strand
ATGCAAAAAAAAACTGTATTCATCCGATGAAGAAAAAAAAAAGGGTGATAGGCTGGACTTTGTGTTTTTTGGACACAATATGGAAAGATTGTTTAATCATCAACTGGATGTTGGAATTTCCTTCAGAAAAACGCACAACAGCCGAATAAATGTAATATAATCATTTGATTGCTGTGCAGGGTTTGAGAGTGCAGTGTGTGATGTGATGTTTAGGGTTTTGTCCTGGCGTGTGTGTGCATTACTGTAATCAGGACATCTAACTGGATTTCTCCCGCATTTGAGGGCCGTCCGACGCATCTGTCACCTGCGCCGTTGGCTGCGCTCCACCTCAGAGCTGCACGTGAGCGCAGAATCACCGCAGCTCCATGCGTCTCGCTGACGGGGGTCAGGAGAACACTGGCAGGTTTTGTTTCGTGAAGTGTCACACAAAGGCCTCTGTTGCAACAGGGATATTTTTAACAAATCTCTGCTGGATTGTTTCGGCATGACATTATTATCAACACCTGGATTAGCCTCAATCAGCAGCAACTGAGAGGGGAAATTATTCAACTGAGGTGGAGGTTAAACAGGGAACCATGTGAGATCCGGCACAGTCTGCAAATACTGGATTGCGTCATAAAAACTTCTAATTCGGGTTGAACTGATTATCGACACGGAAGGGATTCTGAAATATGAATGACATCAGAAACGGAAAAAAAGCTGCTCAATTATACATGCAACGGATCATTTTCTCCTGTCCTTCTTTTATGGAGAGTAAGAGCTTCTATTTAAAAATGAAAAATGATGTGAAATTATATTACAAGACACACATATGGCACAAATTGACCTACTTCAGAAATATTATGCAGTTCACTCTAAAAAAAATGCTGGGTTAAAAGCAAGCCAAGTTGGGTCAAAGATTGACAGACCAATAGAAGGAGTTGTTTTAACCCAGTGATTGGGTTAAATGTTTCCACACATGGTGTGGTAGTTTAACTCAACTATTGTTTAAAAATGACTATATTGTTGGCTTAGAATGAACCCAAAATAGGTTGAAAATTAAAAATCAGACACAGAATTACCAGAGGCGACAATAATAATCACAAGATGAACATTTATTGAAATAATAATAAATGTTCATTGTTTAATTATTAAACTAGTTCATGTTCATATTAAACATATTAATACATTTAAATTTCCAACATGTTTTGGTTTCAACATTTAACCCATTCACTGGGTTAAAGCATCATATTTGCTGGGTTAAAACAACCCAATCACTGGGTTAAAGCATCACATTTGCTGGGTTAAAACAACCCAATCACTGGGTTAAAGCATCACATTTGCTGGGTTAAAACATCCCATTCACTGGGTTAAAGCATCATATTTGCTGGGTTAAAACAACCCAATCACTGGGTTAAAGCGTCACATTTGCTGGGTTAAAACAACCCAATCACTGGGTTAAAGCATCACATTTGCTGGGTTAAAACATCCCATTCACTGGGTTAAAGCATCATATTTGCTGGGTTAAAACAACCCAATCACTGGGTTAAAGCATCACATTTGCTGGGTTAAAACATCCCATTCACTGGGTTAAAGCATCACATTTGCTGGGTTAAAACAACCCAATCACTGGGTTAAAGCATCACATTTGCTGGGTTAAAACATCCCATTCACTGGGTTAAAGCATCATATTTGCTGGGTTAAAACAACCCAATCACTGGGTTAAAGCATCACATTTGCTGGGTTAAAACATCCCATTCACTGGGTTAAAGCATCACATTTGCTGGGTTAAAACAACCCAATCACTGGGTTAAAGCATCACATTTGCTGGGTTAAAACATCCCATTTGCTGAATTAAAACAACCCATTAGCTGGGTTTAAGGATCACATTCGCTGGATTTGTCCATTTTCAGCTGAACTTGGTTTGTTTTTAACCCAACATTTTTTAGTGTGTGGTTTGTATTTTGAAGCCAAATAAATATAACCTGGACTTGATTTCAACTGCATGTTTGTGTGTGTGTGGTTTAATATTCATTCCTGAAGGTGGCGCCCTTGTCCTAAAATATCCACCTAATGTATAAATGCAAATATATTTAGACCTGTTTTACTATTTGTGAAGATTATGTACATATAATGTCAATATTTCTAATATTTCTAATATATATATATATATATATATATATATATATATATATATATAAAATAAATTTTTTTATAGATTTTTAAAGAAAGAAATATTGTCAAAAACGATTTATGAAATGCTCCCTGAATAAATACAAAGAAGTGCTAACTAGGACAAGTTTCTTAGTTTGGATTCATCTTGTTAAGTGTCCATTTACTAGAACTTAGCTTGACAGAAACAGAAGCACAGGTAGATAATAATAATGATTATTTTAATGTTGTCTGTAGGGGTGAAAACACACTCATGTCTCTCATGCCACACTTAAGTTAAAAATATGAAAACTGCATTGAATTATCTTGGACAAAACTACTGGAATGATGCTCCATCTGTTTAGTTTAAACTGTGCATGCGCAGTAACCGATATGAAGCAGCAGGTGGCGCTGTTGCATCTAAAGTTCAGGGTCTGCTCTAGTCAAACATTAGCATCTAAATGAGTGCCATGGAAGTGGAAGACAGAAAATCAGTTCACCGGCAATGTTTACTGTAGTGCTTTGAGAGGACAAATCTGTTGCTTTCCAGTCAGAAAATTCAGACCGTCCATTCAAGATTCAAGATCCACACCGAGAAAATCCACTGTCACTCTATTACAGTGCTTCAATATCAACAGATCATATCATTAAGTAACTCTTTTGTTTTATATTCATTGTATTGTATTTCGGCATGCTTTTGTGAAGGACTTTTATTTTGGTGTTGAGTGGGATGACGCGGGAAGAAGAGTGTTCGCGCCAACATTGTGCAGTTGCTCTCCTCTCGGTTCTAACAATCTGCTCAATAAAAGTTATCAGCCGTCAATATTTCAAGTTCATCGTATCGTTTTTATTGAAATGAATCCACGGGCCGCTAAACAACTGACGCTGTGTTATTCACGGTCCCTGGAATTCAACAGTCGATTTCACTTTGTAAAACGTGAATATTGGTGCTTGTTTTCTTGCATTTTCTTCTCAATTGACGTGAATCAAAGTGTCGAATTGTTCGTACAACTCAATAAATAAATGCATTTGGACAGGCGCTTTGTCAGAACAAAACCCGATATTCACTACGCTACAATTGAGGTGTTCCTAGGGTGTTGCTAGGGAGTTCTGGGTTGTTGCTAACGTGTTGATAGGGAGTTCTGGGTTGTTGCTAAGGTGTTGATAGGGAGTTCTAGGTTACTGCTAAGGTGTTGCTAGGAAGTTTTGAGTTGTTGCTAACGTGTTGCAAGGGAGTTCTAGGTTGTTGCTAAGGTGTTGCAATGGAGTTCTGGGTTGTTGCTAGGGTGTTGGTAGGGAGTTATGTGTTACTAGTAAGTTCAGGGTTGTTTCTAGAGGGATGCTAGGAAGGTGTTGGTTATTCCTAGGATGTTGCTAAGGAGTTCTGAACTGTTGCTAGGGAGTTCTTGGTTGGTACTATGGAGTTTTGGGTTGTTGTTAAGATGTTGCTATGTAGTTCTAGTTGTTGCTAAGGTGTTTCATTGGAATTCAGTGTTGTTACTAGGGTATTGCTAGGGAGTTTTGAGTTGTTGCTAAGGAGATCTGGATTGTTGGTAGGGAGTTCTGTGTTGTTACTAGAAAGTTCTGATTTGTTGTTAGGATGTTACTTTGGAGTTCTGGCCGTTGCTAAGGTGTTCCAAGACAGTTCAAGGTTGTTACTAGGGTGTTGCTATCAAGTTCTGGATTGTTGTTAGGGTGTTGCAAGGGAGTTCTGCGTTATTTCTAGGATGTTGCTTAGGAGTTCTGAGTTGTTGCTTGGGAATTAGTTCTGGGTTGTTGTTACTGTTTTTAGGATGTTGCTAGGGAGTTCTTGTTGTTGCTAAGGTGTTCCAAGGAAGTTCACGGTTGTTATTAGGCTATTGCTAGGGAGTTTTGAGTTGTTGTTAGGGAGTTCTGGATTGTTTCTAGGGTGCCGCTAAGGTGTTCTGGGTTGTTACTAGAGTGTTGCAAGGAAGTTCTGGGTTGTTGCTAGGGTGTCGCTAAGGAGTTCTAAGTTGTTGCTAGGGTGTTGATGGGGAGTTCTGGGTGGTTGCTAGGGAGTTCATTCCTGTTGCTCAGTCCGTAGAGCATTGGTGCGATCTTACAATCCCCGGGGATTGTAAGGACTGATGAAATGTTTACTTTGAATGCAGTTGGATAAAAATATCTGCCCAATGCTTAATTGCAAATGTAAACATGTTCAGAGTGGCTGGTTACAGGTCGTAGTGCTTAGTGTAGACGTGGTCAGAGGTGTTTAAAGAAAGCTCTTTGTGGAGCTTATAAAATCTAACGAGCATTATGAGATTATGGATTAGGCATCTTGAATGAAGACTTCAGTAGCAAGCTGTTCAGTGTGTGTTGCTGCGGTTGGATTCGACTCCACCGCACCGGTGTTTTATTCATGAGAGTTTACCACTGCTGGGTCGGATTTTACAGCCAAAAAAACCCTTCAAAGCATTGCTCAGAGTTGCGTGAAGTCTGACGGACAGAAACCGAGAACATCTCTGGAGCCCAGACGAGCTGCGAAAGAAGCTTTTAAAATCATTTTTAACTATTCATATTCTCTCCATGCACACATTACACGGCATCACGACGGCCGAGTTGACCTGACAAAGAGCTGGCGTCAAAACCGAATCAAGTCCATGCTGCCGTTGCGCTCTCATGTTCGCGTGAGACTTAAATCAGACGAAGGAGAACAGAGAGAATGATTAATGCGATTAAAGCAGAATTTCAGGACCAAGATTGTGATTGACGAAGCTTTTAGTGTAGTTTACGATCCACGGCACTTCAGCGCAGACATAACTCACTTTACCGTCATCGCTAGTAGAATACGAGCATGTGCATAATTGCGATCGATGCGACTCTAATCGATATGTAATGGATTGTGTGGAGGGTGCTTAAGCAGATGGACATGATTTAAGACACACTGACATGCTGAAGGTCTCAATGGGACGCCTTGATGAAGTGCACGTTTGGACCCTCACAGGCCTGCAGAACGAATCGATACGGAGTAAAGCAACTGTTGGAAAAGCAGGTGACGGGATGATTTGCAGCATTATGGATACAGGAGGCTGCATGTGGCGAAAAACAGGAGCAGAATTCATGAATGAATGCATGAGGAAAACGTGTGCCCTTTCCGATAGCAGGTTGAGATATTACACCTGTCCCAGAAATAACGCAACCGAGGTGTTATTATTTTCATGCTCTTTTTTTTTGCCCAGTGGCTTGCTTCTCGAATAAAAACGGCGTGTTTGTGTCCCATAATCACTAGTGTCTCCCCTCACCGCCTCTCTCTCTGCGGGGAAACCGTCTGTCTGTGACACGCACATTGTACAGCAGAAGAGAAGGAGACGGAGGATGATGATGATGATGATGCTTATCAAACATGCACAGAGCTCTAGACTGGAAGAGAGACGCACTCAGTCACCATCTTGAGAGGATGTGCAACACACACACACACACACACACACTCTTAGTCAAACACACAGTGCTGACCTAGTTTTTTAGGATATGCGGCGAGACCAGTAGAATATCAAATGCAGTTTTCCATCTCGCATCTTTTTCATTTGGCTACGCACTACTAACTTTGAAGGGTCTCAAGCCAATTTTATATAAATGCATCCTTTATATATTACAAAGTGATGTTCATACGAGCTTTAAGGGGTGGATTTCAGCGCTTAATCAAAAACTCAATTTCAGTCACTGTATAGTTATTGCCATTTCAAATTCCTATGTTCTTCCATGTATTTTTTAAATTGCATATTAAAAGTCGTAGTTTCTGAAGGGAGGCCCACTGTCTTTGACATTAAAACCCCTGTATAAAATAATTATATTAATATATGTATATATATGAATACATCTGAGTAAATAATCGTTTACAAAACATACTGTTGTAGGTTTTGAAATCGTGGTACTTGCATCGATAAATGAATACAAAATAACTAACAGCGGGAAAGTGTCATTTGGGTTACTATGTGGATTTTTACGTACATATTATTTGACTGAAATGCTTGGATTGAAATATTTCATATTCTACCAATGACAAAACTGTAGTAGATATTAAGTTTTGTGTTTGCTGCAATAAAGGGGTTTTTACTTTCCATAACAGTGACTGTAAAATGTGTATTTTAGTCATGGGAATGGCTGATTTTTGATATTGGGATATGCTCATTGGGCTGAACGGATTTTATTTTATTTTATTTAACCTTTATTTAAACAGGAGAGTCCCATTGAGATTAAAAACCTCTTTTTCAAGGGAGTCCTGGCCAAGAGGCAACAACATTACACAAATATAAACATACAAAGAAACATAACACAGGTTATGAAAAACCTTAAATGTAAATTACATGTTAACAATTCTTTATAGTGTCGTATGTCCGAGTGAAACGCTTCAGGAACAAGAACAAATGTAGGGCGGGGCTTGATTGGTTGTGCTTTGCTATTGGTGGATCTCATGTGAGTGACGGGTGGCCAGAGGAGAGAAGAGAGTTTAATATATTTAGTCTTTATAGCTTACAAAATTATTCTGGATTGATTTTAAACTTT
Source organism: Opsariichthys bidens (assembly GCA_037194245.1). Classification (NCBI taxonomy): domain Eukaryota; kingdom Metazoa; phylum Chordata; class Actinopteri; order Cypriniformes; family Xenocyprididae; genus Opsariichthys; species Opsariichthys bidens. The sequence goes on along the minus strand of CM074298.1, from coordinate 1,068,346 downwards.
ATTAATTATAATGTGATTCAGTTTTGTTAAAGCTGCTTGCTGAATTTCACATTAATCCTTGAAAATTCAGTCCTTTGTGTTTTTGAAAAATAAATCTAGCAATACATTCAAGCCATTTCGTCTTCAAAGAGCCTCATAAACCAATGAGAAGGCGCATGAATAATAATTAAAAAATATATATATATTTTTATCATTTAACACTGCAATATTCCATACAAAATAAGAATGCTCAATTTAATTGTGACTAAAATTAAAAAAAAAAAAAAAAAAGCAGCAGCAGACAGATATGTGAAGAAGATGAAAGTAATTTCCTGTAGGATGTGAGTGAATTGTGCCGCTGTTTTTGGCCCCGCCCGGAAGGAGTGACTTCAGACTGAAGCTCGAGCTCTTCAGCGTCCTTCACTTCACGCGCCACACATCAGCGCACTTTCCCGCGATATACATTTGGAATATAACGGCTTTCGGCGCGCGGTAAGTAGGCACGTACACGTCACCATGGATTCTGCCGCTAGAACTTATTTCCCCGGGAATCTCCGCAGGAACTGTTGGACAGAAAACACCACGGGCTTGTCGCCTCATCGGCGGCGGTCGGAGTCAGACACGGGAGGGAGGAAGGGAAGTCGTTCCAGCCGCCTCCTCTCTCGCTCCTCAGCAACTTTGTCAGCGCTCGTGTCCGTTAAACGGCTCGTTTTGTTCGCGCACTTTCTACTGCGGCATTTACACATGATGCGGCAGTGTTTCTGTCCGACTGTGTTTTGGTTTGAGTAGTTGGTCAAGTTGGCTCTCAGTCAGGGGGATGTTGTTCTGTCTGTGTGAGCACTGATCCGTGATTAATCAATAAATCGGTATTCGTATCGATCGGCGCGCGCGCGGAGTCGGGGGACCGTTATTTCTGTGTTGGCGCGAAGCGCGTGACCGTTTTCCACCGTTGAGTCGAATTGTGTTACAATAATAATGTTAATACCATGTTTAATATCGTAATATGGTTCGTTCGCTGCTGCCTCAGTGAAGTTATCGTTATTTAAACATGTTTGACAGCGAAAACTCGACATCGTGCGTTTAGTTTCCATGTAAAACATCTGTGGAATGTAAACAAAGTTGAAAAGTAGAGTCTCTGTGGTGTAACCAAGCTCTCAGGGTGGTAAAATAATGGTATTTTTTTTATACGAATGCTTCATATGAATGACATTTCAAAGAATACCGTGGTGCTACCAAGGTAAATGTGTTTTTTTTTTTCTATAGTAAAAGTCCTTCACCTCAAAGAAAATAATCCGATTCCGACAGCCAAACAAATCAGCGTCACACACTTGAAAAGATGATCAATATTCATCAGAAATTGCTTAAGTAGTAATCACAATAAATCACAACGAATGAAACATGAAAATCTGAAATCGAAAAATTAATGTACTAATAATGGTAAAGAAAAATTGCAGTGCGGTGCAGAATGTTTATCACGTACATCACTTTCCATTTCCTCTTAATAAACTTGTACAGATAACGTCTTTCGGTTATTAATGGATTGCTTTGACTTATTTTATAGTGACGCCTGTAGAGTCCGATAACCTCGCTCCAGACGGTTCCTCTTTTGAGAGCATGATTTCAGATTGAGATGTCTGGTCGTTCACCCTGTTGAAGACGCAGCGTGGCTTCAGTGGCATTTGAGCTTCTCTTTTGATCAGGTGCATTTGTGAGAGTTTTTGTGACCTTTAAATGCTTCATGAAGTGTTCAGGTACATGTGTGTGTGAGTGAAGAGACTTTCGTTCTGCCTGTCTGATCCGCTTGACAATTCTCTGTCTACCTGCGGCTCCGTCTCGGATGCGTGCGTACACGCTGTCAGCTGTCAGACGCGTTTTATCTTCCCTGCGGCAGATGTCGGCATGAAATGTAAATTCATCTAAATGCGTTGAGCTTATTGGGAACATGCATAGGTTTCAATTTTTCATTTTTGACCTTGCAGTTTCTTCCTGTGAAATGACAGACCACTCTCCGGTGATGTATGTTGGACTTCTCCAATCAGGTAGCCCGCTTAAACCCCGCCCCCTTTCTCACAAGAGTGCCACGCCCACATGTCCCCCTCTATGGCGGTCGCGGGCCTGTCTTCGACCGTATATGGAACTTTTCGAAAAGTTAGTTTGTTTTGACAGTCAAACAGTAATTTACATGTAACTTAATTCTTCGCTTAGTGAAATACTCGCGCGTAGTTTCGTTTAACATCGGCGGCTCTGGTCACGTGACCGAAAGCGTGAATCCTATGCTTTTCTTCGAAGTGCGATAGAAAAGATTGGAACCATTTACGCTCAAAAAAATGTTCTTGTCGGATGCTTTAAACTCGTATTCGCAAATTTATACGTTGGATTTACTTAACTTTTTTATGTCAACAGGTGACTAGGTTATGCTGCATAGTTTATTATTTTATTGGGAATATGGAGGAAAAAAACCGAAGAATCATAATAATTCACACACAAAAATGTATATCAATAAATCACTTTTATGTAGGCAAATATTTAAAGTTGTTTATTTAATTCCTGTTTTTAAACGTAGATTAATAGAACAATTAAAAAAATACAATTGTAAATCGTTTTAAATGGCTTTTTTAAAAAAGGATTTGCCAAATGCTTTTCTTTATCCATTTGTCAATCGAGGGCTAAAATGCCATTGGATTTCGCCTCAATTTGAAGATCCGACCCTCTCTAGAAGAGTTCGAGCGACGCGATCGCGCAAAATGTCAGGCGAATCTGAACATGTTTGGAGAGTTTATAATGGTTTTTCTGCCGGTACATCCAACGACGGGTGTTGTTCGAGAACGCTTGGAAGTTCAACCGTAGCGTGAGGGCCGCGGAGTCGCTGAATGACCTCAAGCTGAACCCAAATCCTTCCATTTATTGTACACCGTAAAAACCCCAGAGTTACATCAACTCTGCTCAGATAACATTTGGTCCCTCTCTAAATAGTGTTAAAGTAACACTGAAGCGGAGTTAAGCAGTTAATTAAGCAATGATTGAACATTATTGATGAACACCTGCTGTTAACAAGCAGAATCACTAAAGAATAGAGAAACACAAGAACTACAGCTGACTTCAGCCACAGTCTTAGATGAAATCAACTGAAGATAAAAGACATTCAATATCTGAAGGTCTGATTAATCAACTCCACAAACAGCAGTACCAGATTCACTCATTACTGACCAGACTGACTTTATTTTCACATGTCTACAGAAATGTCTTTTATCTTCAGTTGATTTCATCAGTTGTAGTTCTTGTGTTTCTCTTTTCTTCAGTGATTCTGCTTGTTAACAGCAGGCGTTCATCATTAATGTTCAATCATCACTTAATTAATTGTTTATCTCATTCACTTTAACTCCGCTTCAGTGTTACTTTAACTCTATTTAGAGAGGGACCAAATGTTATCTGAGTAGAGTTGATTTTGTTGTGTACAAACCACAATTATCCCTCAACTGAAAAACTCGTTTACATATAAAATGATAATCGAGAGGAGAATTTCTTTCGCAAAAATCAGCTAAAGCTAACAAATTGTCTACAATTTCAATACAAAACACGTTTAGCTTCGCCTGACATTTTGCGCGATCGCGTCGCTCGAACCGTCTTTAGAGCGTCGGCTCTTCAAATGGAGGCGAAAGCTGATTGGTTGCTCCCACGCCTGTACCGTCCAATGGCATTTTAGAAAAGCATTTGCCAAATTCTTGCGATTTAAATACGCATTTAAAATGATTTAATAATGTACTATTTATTGTTTTACTCATCGACGTTTTAAAAAATGAATTAAATAAACAACTTTAAATATGTCTATACATTAAAAAAAAAAAGATTTTTTTAAATTTATTGTTTTATAGGTTTATTAAACTACATTTAAAAAATATTTGCCTATATAAAAGTGATTTATTCATATACATTTTTATGTGTGAATTATTAAACGAATGAACTGATTCTTCGTTTTATTTTTATGTGGCACTCGTGGACCTCCATAGGGGAAATCCTGTCTGTAGTTTATATAATGCGGTTTTTAACACAAATAAGATCTTTTATGTTCTCTCAACTCGAATGGATGAAGAATCGCATTGCATCAACTCAAGTAAATTGAAGCATCAGCTGTTATTTTAACCTACTTAATTGAAACATGTTCTTTCGAAATGAAAACATCGAGGTTGAGTTGTGGTGTGAACACATCTTCATTATTCGTGTGCTTGATACGGTGAAAGCGTCCCATGCTGATCCTTCTGATGTTGTCGACGTTAGCGTTTTGATTTTGTGCTGTTGAATAATTCCAGCGGCAGAAATGAGATCGTTACTCATGCAATATTAACAGCGGGATGGCTGTGTAAAACAGACGTGGTCTTTATGAATTAATGCGTTCTGCACACCGCGATTGACATCAAAAGCTGTTTTCTAAACGCTCTCTGGATTGTCACAAACACCTGCAGGCGTTGGGTTTAACAGTGACCCGCTCTAATCTGAGCGCAGACCTGTTTACACCGCGCTTTACCGCTTAACGTGGGCGGATCAGATTAAGACGTGTGTGTCAGTGCCTGTGTTTCTACCTCTGATTTTTGCAGTGCCACACATTTCAGTGATTGTCAGGACAAGTCAGCTTTATTTCTAAAGTAATGCGCTTTATGCGATACAGATCGTTTCAAAGCTATGAAGCACGTGACATGCAAGGAAAAAGATCATGTGGGCGATTTACTGTTTCTCTCCCTTGATTTGTTAAACCGTGTGGACGATTTACTATTTTTCTTCCTCCGTTTTCTAAATCGTGCGTAAGATTTACTATTTCGTTCCCTCCGTTTTCTAAATCGTGTGTATGATTAACTATTTAATTCCTTCGATTTACTAAATCGTACGTATGATTAACTATTTAATTCCTTCGATTTTCTAAATCGTACGTATGATTAACTATTTCGTTCCCTCCATTTTCTAAATCGTACGTAAGATTTACTATTTCGTTCCCTCCATTTTCTAAATTGTGCGTAAGATTGACTATTTCGTTCCCTCCGTTTTCTAAATCGTACGTATGATTAACTATTTCGTTCCCTCCGTTTTCTAAATCGTACGTATGATTAACTATTTCATTCCTTCGATTTACTAAATCGTACGTATGATTTACTATTTCATTCCTTCGATTTTCTAAATCGTACGTATGATTGACTATTTCATTCCTTCGATTTTCTAAATCGTACGTAAGATTTACTATTTCGTTCCCTCCGTTTTCTAAATCGTACGTAAGATTTACTATTTCGTTCCCTCCGTTTTCTAAATCGTGCGTATGATTAACTATTTAATTCCTTCGATTTACTAAATCGTACGTATGATTTACTATTTCATTCCTTCGATTTACTAAATCGTACGTATGATTTACTATTTCATTCCTTCGATTTTCTAAATCGTACGTATGATTGACTATTTCATTCCTTCGATTTTCTAAATCGTACGTAAGATTTACTATTTCGTTCCCTCCGTTTTCTAAATCGTACGTAAGATTTACTATTTCGTTCCCTCCGTTTTCTAAATCGTACGTATGATTAACTATTTAATTCCTTCGATTTACTAAATCGTACGTAAGATTTACTATTTCGTTCCCTCTGTTTTCTAAATCGTGCGTATGATTAACTATTTAATTCCTTCGATTTACTAAATCGTGCGTATGATTTACTATTTCGTTCCCTCTGTTTTCTAAATCGTGCGTATGATTAACTATTTAATTCCTTCGATTTACTAAATCGTGCGTATGTATGATTTACTATTTCGTTCCCTCTGTTTTCTAAATCGTGCGTATGATTTACTATTTCGTTCCCTCTGTTTTCTAAATCGTGCGTATGATTAACTATTTAATTCCTTCGATTTACTAAATCGTGCGTATGATTTACTATTTCGTTCCCTCTGTTTTCTAAATCGTACGTATGATTTACTATTTCGTTCCCTCTGTTTTCTAAATCGTGCGTATGATTAACTATTTAATTCCTTCGATTTACTAAATCGTGCGTATGATTTACTATTTCGTTCCCTCTGTTTTCTAAATCGTGCGTATGATTTACTATTTCGTTCCCTCTGTTTTCTAAATCGTGCGTATGATTAACTATTTAATTCCTTCGATTTACTAAATCGTGCGTATGATTTACTATTTCGTTCCCTCTGTTTTCTAAATCGTACGTATGATTTACTATTTCGTTCCCTCTGTTTTCTAAATCGTGCGTATGATTTACTATTTCGTTCCCTCTGTTTTCTAAATCGTGCGTATGATTTACTATTTCGTTCCCTCTGTTTTCTAAATCGTGCGTATGATTAACTATTTAATTCCTTCGATTTACTAAAACGTACGTATGATTTACTATTTCATTCCTTCGATTTACTAAATCGTACGTATGATTTACTATTTTGTTCCCTCCGTTTTCTAAATCGTACGTATGATTAACTATTTAATTCCTTCGATTTACTAAAACGTATGATTTACTATTTCATTCCTTCGATTTACTAAATCGTACGTATGATTTACTCTTTCGTTCCCTCCATTTGCTAAATCGTATGGATGACTTGCTCTTTCGTTCCCTCGTTTTGCTGAATTGTGCGCACAAATCAAGGGAACAAATTTGTAAACCTTGTGCATGATTTATAAATCGAGGGAACAGATTAATAAAAAAAAAAATTTTCCCGCCTTGTCACGTGCGAGGCTCCATATGAAGCAGCTGAACAGGAAAATAACAGAATCAATGATTCAAATTCATTTTAATGTCGATTCAGTTCGATTACAGTTGAATTATGAAAGAAAGTCGAATCGGCTGTAAAGCAGTGCTGTCAGGTTTTGTATTGTGAAAGGCTTGTGTTACAGCTGATTAGTTGCATTTGCATTGAACTATTAGTTTGCTTCACAAATCCCCTCTTTTGCTGAATCACGACACACACTGTACATTTTTTCGATTTTTTTTTTTGTGTCAAAAGCGTGTCAGAATGCCGTTAATCGTCGTCTTTTGTCGATTATCACACAGTGTGATGGTTGATGCTGCAGAATCGGCCCGCGAGCGACGTCAGACTGTGTGAAAATGTGCTTGTTTGTGTTTACATGCGTTCCTGCCCCATGTGCCCCTATTAATGAGGCCTTCAGCCAATCGGATAAAGCGTTGCATCCTGTGCAGGAAATGACCTCACAGGCCGGGCCAGTAACTGCGAGTGTGAGGAAGCCGCTGGTGCCGAAGAGACTTTCTAGAAGACTTTCCTCGCATTGTTGTTGGGTGAACACGAGCCAACACACACAACCGCTCCAAAGATTACATGCATGTCCCGGTTTGCCGCTTGTGTTTCATGCCGTTACATAAAATAATCCACATCACTGTTGATTTGATGTTTAGATTCTGATGCATCCTGTTGGTTTTGATAGTCTAGCCATGAACATAATTTTTTACTGCATCATATTGGAGTAGAAACATCCGCTGTGAGAGTCACGTGACTCAGATTTGACGAGGTTCACGATTTTAACTCTTCGTGTTCAAACGGGTTGTTTGATACTGTAAATCCTCGACGAATGTGGTAAACCATGTGAAGCTCACAGTTTACTCGCAATGTAAATGTTCACGCTGGGTTAAAAACAACCCAAGTTGGGTTGAAAATGGACAAACCCAGCCGAGTTTTAACCTGTTAGCTGTCCACCCCGTTTTTGAAAAATCCCCCCAAAAAATGACATACCCGAACTAAAACAGATGCAGTTCATGAACCCTTTGCACTAAAAGCATAACTATGGTCTCATTTCCAAGCAGACACTTTGCAGTTTATTGTAAAGTCATAATTAATTATTGTCATAATGAAAAAAATTGTTATAAATAGCTTCAAAATTTTGTACAGTTATTAGAAATGTATTTTTATGGAAAATCTTTATGAAAATAAAATTGATGCACTCCAGCTGAAGCCACACGTCTGACCATGTTATATTTCAAATCTGAAGATGATCCGTTTAAAACTCTGAGTTTTATTGAATGTTTTATAAGATCCTGTCATGTGATTTTATTTTGAGAAACAAACAAACAATAGTTGAGTTAAAATGAACCCAAAAGTATGTTGGAAATGAACTATTATTAATACGTTTAATAAATGAACATATTTTGAATATTTAAACAATAAACATTTATTGAATTGCTTATTAATAAATGTTCACCTTTTGATGATTATTGTTGTAATTATGTGTCTGATTTTTAATTTCCAACCTATTTTGGGTTCATTTTAAGCAAGAAATACAGTAATTTTTAAACAATAGCTGGGTTAAATAAAACTTCCCAGCATGTTTGGGCAAACACTTAACCCAACCGCTGGGTTAAAACAACCCAATCGCTTTAGAGAGTTTGA
>CM074298.1:1052500-1055000 GCA_037194245.1 Opsariichthys bidens | reverse complement strand
TTTACTAAAACGTGCACTCAATTTACTATTTCAGTCCCTTGATTTACTAAAACGTGCACTCGATTTACTATTTCAGTGCCTTGATTTACTAAAACGTGCACTCGATTTACTATTTCAGTCCCTTGATTTACTAAAACGTGCACTCGATTTACTATTTCAGTGCCTTGATTTACTAAAACGTGCACTCGATTTACTATTTCAGTGCCTTGATTTACTAAAACGTGCACTCGATTTACTATTTCAGTGCCTTGATTTACTAAAACGTGCACTCGATTTACTATTTCAGTCCCTTGATTTACTAAAACGTGCACTCGATTTACTATTTCAGTGCCTTGATTTACTAAAACGTGCACTCAATTTACTATTTCAGTGCCTTGATTTACTAAAACGTGCACTCGATTTACTATTTCAGTCCCTTGATTTACTAAAACGTGCACTCAATTTACTATTTCAGTCCCTTGATTTACTAAAACGTGCACTCGATTTACTATTTCAGTGCCTTGATTTACTAAAACGTGCACTCAATTTACTATTTCAGTGCCTTGATTTACTAAAACGTGCACTCGATTTACTATTTCAGTCCCTTGATTTACTAAAACGTGCACTCGATTTACTATTTCAGTGCCTTGATTTACTAAAACGTGCACTCGATTTACTATTTCAGTGCCTTGATTTACTAAAACGTGCACTCAATTTACTATTTCAGTCCCTTGATTTACTAAAACGTGCACTCGATTTACTATTTCAGTCCCTTGATTTACTAAAACGTGCACTCGATTTACTATTTCAGTGCCTTGATTTACTAAAACGTGCACTCGATTTACTATTTCAGTGCCTTGATTTACTAAAACGTGCACTCGATTTACTATTTCAGTCCCTTGATTTACTAAAACGTGCACTCGATTTACTATTTCAGTGCCTTGATTTACTAAAACGTGCACTCGATTTACTATTTCAGTGCCTTGATTTACTAAAACGTGCACTCGATTTACTATTTCAGTCCCTTGATTTACTAAAACGTGCACTCGATTGAGACGAATGGATGCGCTGTTTTGGGCTTCAAAATCTCACCTCTCATTCACTTCCATTATAAAGCTTGGAAGAGCCAGGATGTTTTTTAGATTTAATATAAGAAGAGAGTCAAATACTCCTGGGATGGCTTGAGGGTGAGGATATCATGGGATAATTCTCATTTTTGGGTGAACTATCTGCTCAACTTTTGATTTGTTCATCCAAATTTTTACCAAATTCCATGACATTCCACATTATACAGTAAATTCCATTTTATGACCGGATTCCATCTGTGTTCATTTGTGAAACAGTGAATACTCTTGTAAACGATGTGTTTTTATACAGTCGTGATTCGTTTGAGCTTTCGTTTGCGTGTGTTTGTATTGGAGGTGTGATTTATGTCTCGGTCCGCTGTGTTCCGTCCCGTGTTTTGCGTGGCGTCCGACAGTGGAAACAATAGTCTGTGGACGGTTTGGCGTGGTCACATCTTTCAAAAATAAATGCTCAATCTTTTTCCTAAATGAGCGGCTTCAATGATGTCAGCACACAGTGTGTGTGATGAACAGCTGTGGTCACAACGGCCTGAAATAGACAAAACAAACACACAAGCCTTTCCCGTTTTCCACTGAGCGCTGCTGGACTGAAGCGTGTTTTGAAGGACTGTGAGTTTCATTTGGTTTCCTCTCGGTTCGCTTTGGGTCATGGCCATGGTTTCAGTTTGGTTTGGTTTTTGCCACAGTCTGTTTTCTAAGGCCCTTTTATTTTCCCGAATTTCATATCATTTTCCCCCAAATTTTGTTTTGTAGATTGTGTTTTTATACTTTAGTGCAGGGTTTTCAAAGTGGGGTTCATAAAGGAACTGCTGGGAGTTTGTATGGACGCTTGTTTCCGCCACTAAATAAAAAAAAAAATGATAAAGGTAATTGCGACCTTTTTTCTCAGAATTGCGAGTTATAAAGTCAGAATTGAGAGAAAATAGAGAGAATTGCAAGATATTAGTTGCAATTCAGACTTTTTTTTCACAATTGTGAGTTTTTATCAAGAAATTCTGACTTTATTATCTCTTAATTCTGACTTTATATCTCAATTCTGACTTTATATCTCTCAATTCTGACTTAATATCTCTCAATTCTGACTTAATATCACACAATTCTGACTTTATATCTCTCAATTCTGACTTTATATCTCTCAATTCTGACTTAATATCACACAATTCTGACTTTATATCTCTCAATTCTGACTTTATATCTCTCAATTCTGACTTAATATCTCTCAATTTTGACTTTATATCTCACAATTCTGACTTTATATCTCAATTCTGACTTTATATCTCTCAATTCTGACTTTATATCTCAATTCTGACTTTATATCTCACAATTCTGACTTTATATCTCTCAATTCTGACTTTATATCTCTCAATTCTGACTTAATATCTCTCAATTTTGACTTTATATCTCACAATTCTGACTTTATATCTCAATTCTGACTT
>CM074298.1:1027500-1047500 GCA_037194245.1 Opsariichthys bidens | reverse complement strand
TTTAAAACACGAAACTCACAGTTTTTTGGTCACGAATCAAATAATGATTCAAACGATTCATTCAAAACAGCGGATTCATTCGGGAACGAAGAATTCGTGAATAGTTATTGAATCATTCGGTTTGTTAAAAAATACAGATTCATTTAAAACACGAAACTCACAGTTTTTTGGTCACGAATCAAATAATGATTCAAACGATTCATTCAAAACAGCTGATTCATTCGGGAACGAAGCATTCGTGAATAGTTATTGAATCATTCGGTTTGTTAAAAAATACAGATTCATTTAAAACACGAAACTCACAGTTTTTTGGTCACGAATCAAATAATGATTCAAACGATTCATTCAAAACGGCTGATTCATTCAGGATCGAAGCATTTGTGAATAGTTATTGAATCATTCGGTTTGTTAAAAAACTACAGATTCATTTAAAACACGAAACTCACAGTTTTTGAGTCACGAATCAAATAATGATTCAAACGATTCATTCAAAACGGCTGATTCATTCAGGAATGAAGCATTTGTGAATAGTTATTGAATCATTCGGTTTGTTAAAAAACTACAGATTCATTTAAAACACGAAACTCACAGTTTTTTGGTCACGAATCAAATAATGATTCAAACGATTCATTCAAAACAGCTGATTCATTCAGGAACGAAGCATTTGTGAATAGTTATTGAATCATTCGGTTTGTTAAAAAATACAGATTCATTTAAAACACGAAACTCACAGTTTTTGAGTCACGAATCGAATAACGATTCAAACGATTCATTCAAAACGGCTGATTCATTCAGGAATGAAGCATTTGTGAATAGTTATTGAATCATTCGGTTTGTTAAAAAACTACAGATTCATTTAAAACACGAAACTCACAGTTTTTGAGTCACGAATCGGAATAATTTTCCGGATGTGCCAAAGAAAAGTGTGCGTTTATTTATCAATTATATAAAGATCACTTCAAGAAACTTGCAAAAAAGCTACAAGCCTGATGAATAAAATACAAATATAAGACAAGAGAACGGCCTTCAATAAAACGAGAGCAAACTTGTTTGTCTCTTTTTAATGAATCTGCGACTCCCATGCGTTCTGAACCACAGGACCCGGTCCGTACGGATCAGCTGCGATCCGTCACACCCCTGATATCGTAGTTGAACGCGCGTGTCGTGTTGTCGGTTTCTCGTGCGGCGCGCGAGCGCGTTACAGGATTCTCTTATCTACAGTTTCCCTGAGGAGCTCTTGACTGACAGCGGCCCGACCCGACCGGGATGTAACATTTCTTTATTAACTTGTTCCAAGTGATGTGTGTGTGTGTGTGTGTGTGTGTGTGCGCGCGCATCAGGTAATGTAATTACTTCCCTTCTTATTAGATCAGCGGCTGCTCCTAATGTTGTTAAGTGCTGAAAACAGCCCGAGAGTCTCTGCCGCCTCAGGATCACCGCTGTTGACACATCACACGTTAACACCCGCGCTCACCCAACCCCGCTGACATTCGCCAGCGTTTGTCCTCGGAGGAACGAGTGCCTGACGGATGCAGATTAGATATGAACCTCTATCCCATCATCCCGAGTGTTCGCGGCGACATCCTGCACTGATCTGCTCTCCATCATCATGTGTGGTGATGAAATGCGTTTTGATTAGGTGTGTGATCCACTTTATTTTCCCCCGGATTGTTCCCAATTGGCGTTCCGATAGTTTCGGTCCATTTTCCCTAGAGAGAAAGAGGATGCGTTCAGAGCTGCGGTGATGTCGTGAGGTCACGGGGTCAGACGGGCTGATGTTGGAGTCCATTCTCTGTTGATGTTTTTGTGCTGCCCACATGTAGCTGCGGTTTGTGTGACCGTCAGCAGAGGACACGTGTGTGTGTGTGTGTGTGTGTGTGTGTGTGTGTGTCTTTGATGCTGCACACCTGCACTCTCACTGATGAGTACACACAGACACACACACACTCACACACGCTCACACACACACTCACACTCAGACACACATTCACACACACACTCACTCACACACACACACTCACACAGACACACACACACACTCACTCACACACACACTCACATACACTCACACAGACACACACACTCACACAGACACACACACACACACAGACACTCACACACACACAGACACTCACACAGACACACACACTCACACAGACACACACTCACACACACACACACTCACATACACTCACACACACACACACTCACACACACTCACACTCACACACACTCACACTCACACACACTCACACAGACACACACACACACACTCACTCACACACACTCACACAGACACACACACACTCACACAGACACACACTCACACACAGACACACTCACACACACACACACTCTTACACAGACACACACACACACTCACACAGACACACACTCACACACACACTCACACTCACACAGACACACACACACACACACTCACACTCACACAGACACACACTCACACACACACTCACACTCACACAGACACACACACACTCACACAGACACACACTCACACACAGACACACTCACACACACACACACTCTTACACACACACACACACTCACTCACACACACTCACACAGACACACACACACTCACACAGACACACACTCACACACAGACACACTCACACACACACACACTCTTACACAGACACACACACACACTCACACAGACACACACTCACACACACACTCACACTCACACAGACACACACACACACACACACTCACACTCACACAGACACACACTCACACACACACTCACACAGACACACACACACTCACACAGACACACACTCACACACAGACACACTCACACACACACACACTCTTACACAGACACACACACACACTCACACAGACACACACTCACACACACACTCACACTCACACAGACACACACACACACTCACACACACACACGTCTCAGATAGGGGAGTGTGATGTTGTCAGAACGTGATATCTTGATCATTTCTGATTTATCAGTGAGTGTTTTTGTGTACATTGGCTGGTTTAGGCCCGTCATGTCAGCTGACTCTTTCATATTCTTCATATTCTGTGCAGTGTTTAGTCCACACAAATGACAAATGATCTTTGCAGTCAGAGGAGTAGTTCAGAATCAAAATGTCCTGATAATTTACTCGCCCTCATGATGTTCACGTCTTCCTTCAGTGGAAAAGAAATGAAGGTTTTTAAGGAAAACGTTCCAGGGTTTTTCTCCATATAGTGGACTTCAATGGGGTTCAACGGGTGGAAGGTCCAAATTGCAGTTTCACTTCCAACTACGTCACGTGACCTTTCCAACATGATGACGTGATGTGTGGCGCATCACAGCAGTGCAAGACGAGCATTTGTGATTAAAAAGTATATTTTTGTATAAAATGTGCGCTGGTTTCTCTAGATCAGACTCTTACTCCTCGTCTGGATCATTGAAGCTGCACTGAAACTGACATTTGGACCCAGTTGAACCCCATTGAAGTCCACTATATGGAGAACAATCCTGGAACGATTCCCTTCATTTCTTTTCCACTGAAGGAAGAAAGACATCTTGGATGACATGAAGGAGAGTGAATGATCTGGACATTTTAATTCTGAAGTGAACTGATGCTTTACAGAAGCGATATTTGATTTTCCGGGGCAGTATTGCCTTTATCATCTTTTTTTTTTATCATCTTTTACATTCAGTCAATTTAATCAATATGTTCAATTCAATATATATATATATATATATACTTATATAAACTGTGAAACTAAAAGCACTGATAGGTTGGAGGCAAGTCCCGATCTTAAATGAGTGAGTCATTGAATCATTCATTCAATTGCACAGACAAACGATCATGTTTTGCATTCGAGTCCCGGCTTGCGAACATTTCCCAATCCTCGTCTCTCTCCCTCCTGGCTTCCCGTCCACTCTATACGATCCGATCATAATAAAGGAAAAAATCGGCATATATAAATCTTAAAAAAAGTCAAATGGCAAACAAAACGAAAGTGAACCGAAACACTCATCAGTTTGGAGCAATAGTAGACCGCGTTAAATGCCATCGATGCCAATAAAATTAAGGTTTTTGAGGAAAACGTTCCAGGGTTTTTCTCCATATAGTGGACTTCAATGGGGTTCAGCGGGTTGAAGGTCCAAATTGCAGTTTCACTTCCAACTACGTCACGTGACCTTTCCAACATGATGACGTGATGTGTGGCGCATCACAGAGCATTTGTGGTTAAAAGTATATTTTTGTATAAAATGTGCGATGATTTCTCTAGATCAGACTCTTATTCCTCGTCTGGATCCTGAAACTGACATTTGGACCTTCAACCCATTGAACCCCATTGAAGTCCACAGCGTTAAGACAGCGTTAAATGCCATCGATGCCAATAAAAGCTTTATATGTAAGCTGCAAGCTGTGATTTTGTTCGCTCTTCACTCGACTTCAGCACACGCTTCACATGCACGACGACTAAAATATTATCGTAGATGATGCAAATCACGCACTAGTCTTACTTTTGTGATTTTTATCGTGCGTGACCGTAGGAAGTTTTCTGTCGTTTTCTGACATCACGCACGAGTAGCGTCTGAGTTCAGAGTGAAATCTTGCTCATTGTTCTCTCTGGTGGCCCGAATGTCACCTTTACGTGACCGATTCGAGCTCAAGTGTCGCTGTGTTGTGGCCTAGAGATGGAAAACGCGCATCGTTCACCTGCTCTGTTTTCTGCCGCTCTCCTCTGGAGGAGAAGCGTGTTCTGAGATGTCTCCGTGATAAGCACAGGAAATGGTGAGGCTTGTTTGCGTGTGCGTCCGGTGGTGACAGGATGTGACGGTTATGGGTGTGTGTGTGTGTGTGTGTGTGTGTGTGTCAGCTTTGCCCACTTCACGAGCGGAAAATTGCCGCGCAGTCGAGATGAACCTGGCGTCTTCATTGTTGATGTGTGAAGCCCACTTTCCTCAGAACGTCTCTTTGGTGCTTACTGATAAATGCCTGCGGTAAATCCCCAGGCGTATCGCAGAGAGATGCGCATTATATCGCTGATGGGTTCGTGTTGAAGAATCTCAGCTTCCCCCATAAAGACAAGATCACGTGTTAATGAGGTTCTGAGAGCATTGCAGGATGTTGTGGGAAGGTGTTTGCTGGTGACTGTCATCTTTCAAGACAAAAGAGTCCAGTGTCAAGTCTATATATACCTATACGTATATCTATCTATGTCAATGTCTTTATACACACACACACACACACATATATATATATATAAAAATAAACATAAACATAAAAACACGTTTGGGGTTTTTTAAAGTCTCTTCTGCTCATCAAAGCTGCATTTGTTTGATAAAAAATACATTAATTAAATTAAATAATAATAATTTATAAATTTATAAAATAATAAATTAAAATTTAAAATATCTGTTTTCTATGTGAATATAGAGTCAAATATAATTTATATCCAGTGATCAAAGCTGAATTTTCTGCATCATTACTCCAGTCTTCAGAGTCACATGATCCTTCAGAAATCATTCTGATATGCTGCATTTATTTGATCAAAAATACAGTAAAAATTGCGAAATATTTTTAAAATTTTAAATATCTGTTTTCTATGTGAATATATAGTCAAATATAATTTATATCCAGTGATCAAAGCTGAATTTTCAGCATCATTACTCCAGTCTTCAGAGTCACGTGATCCTTCAGAAATCATTCTGATATGCTGCATTTATTTGATCAAAAATACAGTAAAAATTGCGAAATATTTTTAAAATTTTAAATATCTGTTTTCTATGTGAATATATAGTCAAATATAATTTATATCCAGTGATCAAAGCTGAATTTTCAGCATCATTACTCCAGTCTTCAGAGTCACATGATCCTTCAGAAATCATTCTGATATGCTGCATTTATTTGATCAAAAATACAGTAAAAATTGCGAAATATTTTTAAAATTTTAAATATCTGTTTTCTATGCGAATATATAGTCAGATATAATTTATATCCAGTGATCAAAGCTGAATTTTCAGCATCATTACTCCAGTCTTCAGAGTCACATGATCCTTCAGAAATCATTCTGATATGCTGCATTTATTTGATCAAAAATACAGTAAAAATTGCGAAATATTTTTAAAATTTTAAATATCTGTTTTCTATGCGAATATATAGTCAAATATAATTTATATCCAGTGATCAAAGCTGAATTTTCAGCATCATTACTCCAGTCTTCAGAGTCACATGATCCTTCACAAATCATTCTGATATGCTGATTCATTTATGATTATTATCCAAGTTAATTGATAATATTTTAGTGCAAACTGTCGCACATTTTCACGATTCTTTGATGAATAGAAAGCATTTATTTGAAACAGAAAGCTTGTGACATTTATAAATTGCCTTTACTGTCACTTTTGATCAATTTTAATGCGTCCCTGCTGAATAAAAGTGTCGATTTGATCAAATATTGTTTGTTTTATTCAGAGTTAGTTGTGATTTAAAATAATTGCTGTTGAAACGAAATGAGCAATGTGTTGTGATTGGTTGTTTGGGAAATGCCCCGCCCCTTTCCATAACCGCCAGTTTCAACTCAACCAGGCCCCGCCCCTTTATTCTGCCTCATGAATTATTTAAATGAGGAAAAGAAGTAGAGTAGAACTTTTTCATGCTTAAACCGCAACACACTAAAGAAAGAGGACAAAAGCAGTATAGAGCATTTCTTCGTTTTGCGATCGTATCGTAATGCCCAATCTGTGTCTTCCTCCAGGTCCAGGATGAAGGGTGGAGGTTTGGCAGGGAGGTGCAGTCCCTGCTAAATTCATCATCCTCCTCCTCCTCCTCATCTTCATCATCCTGCTCCACCCCAACATGGCCAGTCACCTGGAGCTGCTGACGGAGCTGCAGCAGCTGGATAAGGTTCCCAGTCTGGAGCGTCTCCGAGCCGCTCAGAAGCGCCGCACGCAGCAGCTCAAACGATGGGCCGTCTACGAGAAGGAAATGCAGAACAAGAAGCGCAAGGCCGACAAACGCCGTGCTCACGGGAACCTGCTGGAAAACCGTAAAAGGGTTTCGTTTGCGGCGAGCGTCGCTTTGTTGGAGGCGTCCGCGAGGAACGATCCGAGTGAAGGTGAGGCCGGCCCATTTCAGTATAAATGAATGACATATATTCATCAAAACGCTCCTCTCTAGAGCTTTTCTGAGGGAAACGTGACGTGATTGTCCTCAAGCGGTTTTATCCACGGTTGAAACGCTCATTTATCGATTACATGAGACGTGAAGTCGTCACGCATCTGTCAACATTCCTTCTGATGTTCATTCATGCGTATTTGGTGCCGTAACTCGGGGGTTCCCAAGCCCGCGACCCCCATGATACATGCGCTGCTGCTGTCAGCACCCCCCCCGCCCCGCCCCCCCGGTCGCGTGAAATTGTCCAGCAAATCGCTTTTATGCCCAGTCTCAAAGCACACAAAGTTATATTTTATTGTTCTACGTGAAAAATCAGTGTTACAATTCTGCATCGCTCGACATCCACCTGTTCTCTACAGTGGGTTGAACGTTGTTCTGCCATCAGGAACCAGTCGAGCAGGTCTGAGCGACATACAAACACACTCACTCACACACACACTCACACACACTCATACACACTCATACGCACACACACATACACACACACACACACACACACACCCACACCCATATTCATGCTGAATAATTCTTCCTCATTTCTCTCAGCATCACATATAATCCAATATCAATGTCAGCTTTACACATCAAAACGACGCAGTCTTCGCACCGTCGACCGGCCTCACCTGTGACTTTTCTCCTCCTCTCGGTTTTTCTGTTGTGGATGTGAACCACCGTTTCATTTTAAAGCAGGTATTATTTGTTTGTCGCCTCCAAACACCTTCAGCTTCAGCGAACAACAGCGTGTCATGTACGTCACTCGATGGTGATCGACGCTGACGTCATCTCGTATAACGTCTGGGACAAAATGACAAAGTTAATTAAAAAATATACATTGTATATATATATATGGTAATATACCATTTAATAAGTATTGAATTAAATTAACTGCACTTTGGGAACCACTGCCGTAACTAGTAGTAAAGAAGAAGAGATGATCACGAGCCGCTTGAACTACTAAATTAAAAAAAAAAAATCAGGATTTTAACTCTTTAAAACGTTAAAATCTGATGCTGCACAAAAACGAACAATGTTGTTTCTGATCTTTGACACGTTTTTTCCCAAATCAGTGACATCATTTATGAATTTGGCAATTAAAGGGTTAAAATCCTGATTTTTTTTTTTACATTTTAGTCGTTTTGATTAAGTTGATTAATAGATTTAAGCAAAAAAATTTGAAAAAAATATTTATCTGATACATTTTTAAAGCAGTTAAAATCATAACGAAAGGGTCGTGAATTTGCCCACAAAGTACTGTTGAGTTTTTGAAATCATTTTCCCAAAATATGTGTCAAAAATCATTCCATTTGCTGAAACACGGAGAAAGTTACGGCCAAATTAAGACTCAAAAATTCCCCACAGTGGATGAAAACATCCCGAACGGCACATGAGGGTTTCTCAGTTCTTTTAAAAAAAAAAGATCAACATCCTTGAAGTTCCCCGACAAAAAGAGCACATGTGACGACGAACGAGCGCTTCGTCCTGTTTGCTGCCAAATAATTCATGCAAAGGGTTTGTCTCGCGAGTGACCGGCGAGTGACCTTCTAAAGTCTGGTGTGAAATCTGGTTTCCCTTCGGCACGTCGTTTCACGAGGCGTTAAAAAGAGCGCCGTCGCCCCGAGTGCCCTGCAGAAATCATCAGAACGCCTAAATTGCTTCTGCGGTCGAGAGCGAGTTCTTCGCCGTCGCCGCGCCGAGTGTGAGATAATGGGCTGAAAGCAGCGGAAAATGCCTTTTCTGAAAGCCTGGGAACACGCTCTGTCACCAAAGGATGAAAATAGCCCCACAATCAGCTGCTTCTCAGGAGGAAATGAAGTCCAGGCTGGATTTGCTCGCGCTTTAATCCCGTCAGATTATCGGTGCGGCGTAATCTCGGCCTGTGCGATTACGCTCTGTTGATGGAGCTATTTTTTGCCCGGACTAACACGATGTATTGATGAAGTGTTTTGGAGTAAATCGCCCTTTATTATGACAGATGGTGGAGTTTTAGATAAATATTTAGTCTCAGTTTTGCAAAGCAAAAGGGAGCAAAGCTGCTGAGTACGATTGAGGTTTTGAGAGGATGTTGGGTAGTTTCCGTTTTTTTACGTGTGTCGGAGAAGCCGTATGTTTTAATAATTCTGACTCGTTCCGAGCTTTTCTCATATCGTGATACGATCTATGAGCGTTTATCAGCACAAACTAATTTGTTAATGAGGAGATCAAATCAGGCTGTTTGCTTCTCATATTTACTAATCACATTACGAGCGGGTAAAGCAGGTCGTGACCTCAGAGATACCGTAGTAAATGAGCCGATGGACGTGTAACGGAGCCTCATTCTTTGTTTTTGTCGTTTCTGTCTGTGAGAATCAGAATGTGAATCTGTTCTGTCAGTGTGAAGAAGTCTAATAGATGCATGAACGAACAGACCCGGCACAAATAATTATGCAAATAAATGCGAGATTGAAAGACAGTCAATTAAAATGAAAAAAAGTTTTGTTTTGGCATCTAGCTGAAATATTAAAAAAAAATATCTTTTATTTCAGTTAATGTTTGTTTTTATTTGAAGTAATGCATTTTTAATATATCATTTCAGTTAAAGTATTAGTCATTTTTGGTACATTTTTACTTTAGGATACATCAAGTGACATTAAATTAAAATGACAAAATATTTCTGTAAAACATATTTTTTGTATTTTATTTTTATTTTTTTCTGTTAATGTTTATTTATTTTTCATTATTATTTTTTTGTTTGAGTTAAAGTTTTGGCAATTATTTTTTTAATGTCTATATAATTATTACAAATATTTAGTTATTTTAGTAAACTAAATTAAAATGACAAAATATTTCTGTAAAACATATTTTTTATATTTTATTTATATTTTTTCCATTAATATTTATTTATTTTTAATTATTTTTTTTTATTTGAGTTAAAGTTTTGGCAGTTATTTTTTTTAATGTCTATATAATTATTTTAAATATTTAGTTATTTTAGTAAACTAAATTAAAAGGGCGAAATGTTGCCGGAAAATAGCTAGCTAAAATAATATTTTTATTTTAGTTCATTTATTTTATTAATTATTAAGTAATTAATTTTTTAGTTTTTGTTGTATGTCTTTTATGTCTATATAGTGTTTATGAATTGTATTTCATTTTTAGTTATTTTAGTACATGAAGTTAAACTAAATTAAAATGGCAAAGTGTTTCTGTAAAATAATTAGCTGAAAAAATCTTTTTTTCAGTTAATGATTATTTTTAAATAATTTTTTTTTTTCATAATTTTAAAGTTTTGGTCATTTCGTTTTTTGTTTATAATGTCTGTATAATTTTATTTTAGTACATCAAGTTAAACTAAATTAAAATGACAAAATGTTGCCAAAAAATAGCCAGCTGAAATAAAAATTCTATTTTATTGTTTATTTTATTTCAAGTAACAGAAATGTTTTATATATATTAGTTTTAATTCCAGTAAATTGTAATAACGTCACGTGACACAGTCTGAGGGAAATCCTGAGATGTTTACAAACATGTGTAATAAGTCAAAGTGATGCTGTTCCAGCGACGTTATTGATCTGTTAATCAGCATAATTAATCCAACCCTATCGATTGGAGGTTTTCATTGCTGCGATTGAGTTAGCTAGTGTGTGTGTGCGAGTGTGAGTGTGCGTGTGTGTGTGTGTGTGAGTGTGTGTGTGTGTGTGTGTGTGTGTGCGTGCGCGTGTGCGTGAGTGTGTGCGTGAGTGTGTGCGTGTGTGTGTGTGTGAGTGTGTGTGTGAGTGTGTGTGTGTGTGTGTGTGTGTGTGTGTGTGTGTGTGTGAGTGTGTGTGTGCGAGTGTGAGTGTGTGTGTGTGTGTGTGTGTGAGTGTGTGTGTGTGTGTGTGTGTGTGTGTGTGCGCGTGTGCGTGAGTGTGTGCGTGAGTGTGTGCGTGAGTGTGTGCGTGTGTGTGTGTGTGTGTGAGGCACGTGTCTGGACCATCTCTTCTGCAGCTGTAATTCATTGAAATGACCGCCGTGTTTGTGATGAGATGTTTGTCTGGAGCGGAACGGACTGGAGGAGCCGGGATGAGGAGGACGGGTAAAGAGGAGCTGGGATCAGACACAGCTTTATTTTTATAGACCGCCGTGAGAAAGAGAAGAAAAAGACACGCAGACTGACCCTGGAGCAGAAGCAGTCCTTCTCCAACATATCATTTACTCTAAAAAACGCTCGTTCTTCAGGATGTTGTTCATTATGAGAATTAGTACTATTTTAGTGCTACTTTGAGAAGTTCATTCTATTGTAAAATAGCTAAATATTTCTGGATAAAAATTTTGCCGGGTTGTGTGTTTTTAAATATGATTGAAACACATGTATGATCAGTTAGAGCCGGAATGATGTTGGCATCAGTGTCTCAACAGCTACAGATAAAGCCACAAAAAACTCACAGTCATGGTGAGGAAACTCTGACCAATGAGAGGATAGTTCCACTCACATGTGACTTGCGTAAACACATTTTGGTTGGCTTTGAAATGAATATGGATTAGGATGCGTTTGGCATTGGCATGTTTGAAATTTCACGTCGCACTGAATCGATCTCTGGTTTGGTTGAGCCTGTTTTTAGTCTGTTTATAAGAATCAAAGTATTAAAGGGGAGCTAAATGCCTCTTTCACAAGATCTAATATCAGTCTCTGGTGTCTCCAGTGAAGTTTCGGCTCAAAATCCCCCTCAGATCATTTATTATCGCTTGTTAAATTTGGGTGTGAGCAAAAAACACGCCGTTTTTGTGCGTGTCCCTTTAAATGCAAATGAGCTGCTGCTCCAGAAGAGGGCGGAGCTTCAACAGCTCCACAACAACAAAGCTGGAGAATCTCACGCAGACAAAATGAGGAAAGACTCAACTTTTAGACGATCAAATGTAAATAATGAAATAATTCTTTATGTAGCGAGAAATGTTTGTAAAGCTGTTGCCAACAAACAAGAAACTTTAAAAGCTTCCTGCGATTCTCCGCCAAAATAAAAGCTTTGATGGTTCAACGTTTGAAAATGAAGAAACCACAACATGAATATTAGTTGTACTGTAAAATAAAATTGCTTTTAATTAAATACTCTTAAGTGATGCTTTTAAATAATTTTATTTTACAGTAAAATAGTATTATTACTATTGCAATATATTTCCTGTTTTAATACTTTTATTTAATTATGATAATAATAACAAATAATGATAATATTATTATTTTTTAGAAATTTTGTTTTATTTATATTTGTTTATATATATTTATATATATAAATATATATTATATATTTTATATAAATATAAATTAAAAAATATATATATTAATTTATAAATAATTTAATTTAATTATATTAATTATTTAAAATTATTATTATATTATTTATATTATAATAATATAATAATTATATTATAATTATTATTATATTATTTATTTATTTATTATTTATAAAATAATTATTATATTAATTATTTAAAATTATTTCGTTTTATTTAATTAAAAATTAATTATTAAATTTTATATAACATATTATATACATTATATAATATATATATATATATATTATTATTTTATTTATTTTTTGGCCACAGCAAACTAGTCGCTCTTATAAAAATTGCAATTTACAGTAAAACACAATTGTAATCTTTATCCGATTATGATTACAAACTATGATTTGTGGCATAAACTGCTGACTGAAATGCATTACATGCACACAACATGTGGTTTATACACAGATGAGCCTGTTCAGTGTGAATCTTGCATCGGTCGCGGAAGTCGGTAGTTAAATTAAACGACTGGCGAGTTCTTGTTAAACACGCCGAGCAGAAATAAATGGGAGAGAAACAGGAAGTCGAGCTCTTCTCTGTTGTGTCTGTGGTTTATTGTGCCTCATTGTGACACGCACGATATTGTCTTGGAATAAACCTGTCGTGAAATATCTCTCAGCCATCGACCTCGGACACACAGGTGCAGTTCGTGTGCGTTTAAACACGTTTCAGTCGTTAATCAGTTTCAGGTCTGATCCGGATCCAGGACACGGATTGTTTTCTGCGGCTCGTGTCTCGTCTGATAGATCCATCTCCATCTGTCTGGCGCTTCACAGATGAACTTCCTCCCACCCGCCATGAGAGTTTACTAACAAATGCTTGCGGTGAGAGTGTGTGTGTGTGTGTGTGTGTGTCACAGCAGCGCTCATTAGGTCACTCGCTGCTCTTCTCATCTCACTGTCTTTGTACCAGAACTCCACATTAACATTCCTTGGCACTCTAGAACATTCCGTGGAAAACTCTGGAGCCGCTTCCCCGTCTTCCGTCACGTTTACTGTGCGTGTTTAACATGCGTGCTGAAAATTCAGTTCATGAATAACGTTCTTCTGATAATGCGAGTGATGGAAACCTTCTGAATTGTTCCTACTGGGTTGCTAGGATGTTCTGAATGGTTGCTATGGGGTTACTAGGTGTGTGTTTTGTAGGGTTGGGAAACGAAAATCAATTCTGGGATTGGTTATTTAAAGGGTTAGCTCACACAAAAGTTCACATTTCTGTCATTAATTGACCCTTCGCCGGCAGTTTGATTGACAGGCGATCTGACCGATTATAACCCCGAATCCGCTATTTTGTCCGCGCTTGAAACAACATTCCTTCTGATGTTCATTCATGTTTATTTGATGCTATAAATGAACTAGTATGAAGAGATGATCGGAGCGACAGCGATTTGTCACCACACATTAGACGCTATTTATTGATTAAACTTCTTTTAAAAATGACAATATTTTAAATATGACACTGTTTCATACGTTGTCCGTGTCCTCTTTGCTCTAGGATGTATGCATGAGAACATGATGTGTGGCGTGAGAGCGCATAGCAACAGTAACTAAACGGTCCGAACGGTCAATTCCTCTCCCTCGTGTCGTTCTTCAGAACACAAATGAAGATGTTTTTGATGAGATTTATGACTCAGACGGCAATATAATCAACACTTTCTGTGCGCAAAATGACTTTACTCCACAATCTCGTATGTTGTTCACGTCCAGCTCTTCCAGGTTCTCCGTCAGAACGACTCATTATCGGCTCCTGCGTCAGCGATCACATGATCTGCTTCGGCCAATACCGAGCCGGCGTTCAGACACGGAAGCGAGGATAATAACCGAGGAAGAGATTGTGGAGTAAAGTCATTTTTGCGCACAGAAAGTATTGTGTCTCTTGAAGCGCCGCATCACGTGACCTTGAAAGTGTGGATTATATGCCGTCTGAGTCATAAACCTCATCAAAAACATCTTCATTTGTGAGATGAACGAAGGTGTGGAACGACACGAGGGAGAGGAACTTTCATTTTTGAGAACCCTTTAAGGTCAGGAATCGGATAGATGTCATAAAATTAAATTTTTGATTCTTATCGATTCCTATGTGTGAACGTTAATAAGACTCGAAGCCATTCCAGCGGAAGAAGACACACACGACACACACCTTTTTGCACTCCAAAATGTGAAAATATCCTCGCAAACGCAGTCAGTTTTGTCTAAAGTGAATGTAAAACGCATGTGTAACAGTATAATGGATCTGTGCGGCTCTTAAAGTGACAGCAGCCTAATATTCCTGCTGCGGCGAGTAACTTTTGTATCTATATTTATATTTTATTCGTATAACGCGGCGCTATTTTACATTTGATTGCAGTTCCTGTTTCCGAAAATCTTAAAATAATAGTTTTCTTGCTCATTTGTATTTATTTGTGTGATTTGCGAATTTATTTGTTGTTGTATTTAGTTGGTATTTTTAAGCAAGATGCTTTGCTTGTTGATTTTTGTCCAGTGGTATTGAGCTACAACCGAGTGTTTTGCAATAAGACTTAGAAGAAATGTGAATGATATCTAAGGTTTTTTTTATGTTATTGGAATCTAAATTAGGGATCTATAAGAATCTTTAAAATTCAAACGGTGTTTGAGAGTTTTGCGCTCTTCTGTCTCTTGGGTTCCTCCTTCAGTGTGCATCTGTAGGATTCGTTCAGCTGTTTTCTGGTCCAGCAGATGAAAAGTGAATATCTGTTAAGCTGAGGATGCAGTGTGTGTGTGTGTGTGTGTGTGTGTGTGTGTGTGTTTGTACATTGCAGCAGGTAATAAGATCTGATAAGGTTTCAAAAGGTACTTTTCTTTGTTTTTTGATGTTTAACTCGCTATTCCTTCAGTTTATTAATTGCGGAAGATCTCTGTATGTAAGTGTGTGTGTGTGTGAGAGAGAGAGAGAATGAGTGAGTGTGTGTACATTAGATGAGCTTGTAGTTTAGTAAGCAAAAACCACTCACTGCCTATTCAGCAACACTATATACACTCATATATCCTCATGCCAGCTTCCTGTGTGTGTGTGTGAGTGTGTGTGTGTGTGAGAGAGAGAGTGTGAGTGTGTGTGTGTGTGTGTGTGTGGGTATTCCCTATGTTATGGGGACCAAATGTCCCCACAGGTACAGTAATACTAGTACATTTTTACATTGTGGGGACATTTTTTTGTTGGTCCCCATGAGGAAACAAGCTTATAAATCATACAGAATGATCTTTTTTGAACATCTAAAATAGCAGAACATTTTGTGTGATGGGTAGGTTTAGGGGTGGGGGGGGGTGTAGGGGGACAGAATGTACAGTTTGTACAGTATAAAAACCATTACACCTATGGAATGACCCCATAAACCATGAAAACACAACTGTGTGTGTGTGTGTGAGATCAGGGATGTGGATTTTGGGAGTGCGATTAAATGCTTGGGATTCTTCAGTAATTGCTCGTTTCGGCTCCACCAGAGATCACATGATAACATGTCATTATGATGGCAGCAGTGATACCCATGTGATCGTGTGTGTCACATTACTGTGCCAGAGTACTTCGATATGATCCGTCTATGTCCAATAGTTATTTTCTGCTGGAAATTTAAAAAATGGTTCATATTGGTCTATAAAATGATATATTAAATATGATAAAAAAGGGTTATATTGGTCTATAATGTTATTTTATATATGATCAAATGGTTTATATTGGTTAATAAGATAATATAAATGATTAAAAAAGGTTTTATTGGTCTATAATAAATATTATATATGAAAAGAGTTTATACTGGTTAATAATATAATATAGGTTTATATTAGTTAATATTATAATATATATGATAAAAATGGTTTATATTTGTCTATAAAAATATATAATATGCAGAAGTGCCTTGTTTTTGATTAAAGTAACACGGTTCTTAAGTACGGGAACCGGCGAACGTTCAACATAACTTTTAATCAAATAAATAAACAAAAAACAAAACGAAAGTAAAATGACACAAACATAATAAAAACACAACAACTCTCGTCCTTCACTGTCGTCGCTCCTCTTTTATGCTTCCGGAGCTCTTCCGCGAGAGAGACACGAGACCGGTGTAGCACGCAGGTGGCGCCGCTCGCCCCGTTCCCTCACGGCTCTCGCCCG
This sequence comes from Opsariichthys bidens, assembly GCA_037194245.1. Lineage (NCBI taxonomy): Eukaryota > Metazoa > Chordata > Actinopteri > Cypriniformes > Xenocyprididae > Opsariichthys > Opsariichthys bidens. The sequence continues at coordinate 1,030,914 of CM074298.1, read as the reverse complement.
CCACAATTAATAGTAATTTTAATTCGTTTTTTTTTTTGCTTTTGGACACTAAAAGTAAAGATAAGATAATTCTCTAACGAATAACTCTCTCAGTTTGTTGCAGGTTGAGTTAAAAAAAGTCAAACTAATAAGATAAAGCAGATCAAATCTGAACTGTCAGCATTATAAATGATCGTGTAGCTCAGACTTGTTTATTGCTCTGCGTTACTCCGTGTCTCTCGCACTATTTGTATAAATATAAGTCTTTCATTAACTCTTATTATTTAATAAATATTTGATAATGGCAGCTGTTGTAAATAGGGGGCGGTTTGATCAGCGATTCCCTCTGGAGGATGATGGTCACTCTGTAGTGCACCAGATCTTCACGTTGCGAGAGGACAGAACGTCTCTCGGTCTCTCATCTGCTCTCGCTCTCACCGTTTGAAGATCTCAACATGCCCGTGGAGAGGCGTAAAGCGGCACATTTTACAGCTTTTAACACACTTCATGAATTCGAAATGAAGCTCCAGACGCGTGCGATGGAGGGAAGCTCCGGGAAAGAGAAAGTTTATTCCTTTAATCCGTTTATTTACAGTTTGCAGAGGCGTTTGATGCTGTTTTGAAGATGTACAAGTAGTTAGAAGAGGGTCATTACAGAGAGTTATTTAGACTCATCCGGCGGTTTGTGAAAACAAACCTAACGCTGTTTACAGTCGCTGTTTCTCGCGCAAAATTGGGCAAAACACTTGCAAATAAAGCAAGAGAACAATATCGACACTTCCTGGGCAGTTTACTGAAGCTTGTATTTATGGAATAAAAAAGAAATTGTGTGAGTTTTTATCTCACTATTCTAAGGAAGAAAAAAATTATATATATATATATATAGATATATATATTTATATATTTTTTAATATATTTATATTTTTATATTTTTTCATTTAAATTTTTTAATATATATATATATTTATATTTAAATGTTTTAATATATATATATATATATTTTTTATATATATATTTATTTAAATTTTATATATATATATATATTTAATCATTTATATGATAAAATGGTTTATATTGGTCTAATATATTATCTATGATATATGATAAAATGAGTTTGTATAGGTTTATAATATTATATATTATAAATGATAAAATGGTTATCAACAAAATTGTTACTTCCTGGAAAATTTATGGCATAAAAAGGTAATTGAGATTTTATCTCCCAATTCTGAGGAAAAAAAAGTCAGAATTGCTAAAGATTATTTATTTCATACATATATATATATTTTTTATATTGGTCTATAATATTGTTTATTATAAAGGATAAAATGGTTATCAACAAAATCATTACTTCCTGTAAAATTTATGGCATAAAAAGGAAATTTAGACTTTCAATTCTAATGGAAAAAGGTTTGTTTGTTATTTCATACATAGTGATAAAATGGTTTATTTAGGTCTATAATATTATGTATTACAAATGACAAAAGGGTTGTCAACAAAATTGTCATTTCCTGGGAAAGTTATGGAATGACTTTATGACTTTATCCATAAATTCGCAAGTACTTTTTTTATTCTGTGGCAGAAACATGTTTCCGTTGAAATTGGTGCAAAATATTAGTAAAAAAAAAGTTGCAATCGGGTTCTTTTTTCCTCCAGCCGCGTCCGGATGCTGGTGTTTCGGGAACACCGTCGCTTCTGGAGGGAATCAAGCCGAATCGTTCTCATGACAGACTCACTTGAGATGCTGCGATGGGATTGGTCCCGTTATCCAATCACAGCCTCTGCTGAGGCAAAGCCACATGAGTGTTTTATAGGTTTATAGTTTATGTAAATGTCTTCCTATCGGGTAAAAAATGCGTTTTGCGTTTTCATCCGGCGTTTTTTAATGCAATATCCCAAAATTTGCATAAAAGTAGTTGGATGGAAGCAGCGATGGATGAGTTTATTATCTAGTATCCCAACACACAATTTCACGGTTTTCAGATCCGCTGCTGATTCAGACCCTCACAGCTTCATTCAACGACAAAATAAGGCTAATTAACCGCGCCGAGGCTGTCAGATCCCCTCGCTGATCGTTATTGATCCATTCATTCATATCCGACGCGGCCGTGATGAGCTTTAATCTGAATGTACAGGCACCATCATCATCATCGTCTGCGTGATGAAGCTCGGTTACTGATGATCATCTGATCATTTTCAAACTGGATATTAATGTCCTGGAATGAATATTCTTTTAAATGCATTAAATATTAATTTGCCTGTTGAAGCATCAGTGATGAAATCAGTGCAACGAATTAAAAGAAATTAAATAGCTGCATTATCATATATTCTAGTAAACATTCAGAAATATAAAACTTTTCAGATGTCATTAAATATGAAATATAATCTCATTTCTGTTTCACAGATGTTTCCGTCGGATGAAGCCCTTTGAGCAAATAAATTTACTTTAATGTTTAGATCATTTAACGACACATTTGCATGGTCGTGGTTCTCTAATATTGGTCACATGACATAAAGTGTTTTATTTTGATTTGCTTTTTTTAATTATTTATTTACATTTTTATGGCTTATTTAATTATAAACCTTTTGCCGTTTTATTTTTTATATTTTATTTAAGTACAAAAAATAAATAATATTAAATATAAATAACATATTAAAAAAACATATTTTTTATTTCAGCTAGCATTTTTTGCTTTTATGTAGTTTAAATAACTAAAAATGACAAAACAATAACAACTATATGGATATATTAAAAAACAAAAAACAAAAAGATAACTAATAAAAATGACAAAAACACCAAAATTACAAAAACTTCAAATAGAATATTTAAAATGCACATTTATTTATAAGCATTGCATATTTTGGAATGTTTTAGACTTTTTTGGTGTGTGTAGATTTTTTTATATTCACATTATATTTAAATTATGTGTTAAAATAAGTGCAAAAATAATTGTTACTTGAAATGAAATAAACTTTAACTGAAATAAAATACAAAAAAAAAATTTTGTCAGCTAAAAACTGACAAAAATTAATAAAATCTATACTATAAGAATCAATTTTTAAAAAGAAGATAACAAATAAAAATAACAAAAGCACAACAAACTTACTAAAACTTCAACTAAATTTAAAATAGATATTTAAATTTTTAAATAAAAAAAAATATTTAAAATGCACATTTATATATAAGCTTTGCATATTTTGTAATGTTTAGACTTTTTTGGTGTGTAGATTTTTTATATTCACATTATATTTAAATTATGTGTTAAATGAAAGTGCAAAAATAGTTGAATACAAAATACAATAATACAAATAAAAATACAAAAAAAATATTTTTTATTTTTACTAAAATATTTAGATATTCAAATTTTTAAATGAAAAAAAAAAATTAAAATGCACATTTATTTATAAGCTTTGCATATTTTGTAACTTACTAAA
>CM074298.1:1012500-1017500 GCA_037194245.1 Opsariichthys bidens | reverse complement strand
ATTTATAATTTATAATCTCATCTTTTTCTTAAAAAAATGATTTAAAGGCAGAAATATTAGAGTTATCATTTTATTAAACTTATTGTTTTTGTCAAAACTGTAAAGTTAAAGTTCAAAGCATGTTTTTATGACGTATGTACAGTAACCGAAGACGTTGCCCTACTATATTAATTTCATTTGTAAAAAACATTTTAAATTTGATTTCAAAAACCCTGCAGAAACCGTGTGTTTGGTTTAGTTCATTAGGGTCCGCCATACAAACGTTATCAAATTTTAGAGCCGCTCCTACAACGGTTTTGTTGCACATTATTATTATTATGTAAATTGTCTTACAGGCTTCTTCATGTGTATGAGTTCTACAGTGATGATGTTCTCATCAGGGTCATTAGATGTTTATCGGTGTGTGTGTGTGTGTGTGTGTGTTCAGCTGCACGTGGCCGCGGCGAACGGTTACGCTCAGGCCGCAGAGATGCTGTTAGAGGGCGGAGCCAGAACGGACATGAGGGATTCTGACGGCTGGACGGCGCTGCACGCCGCTGCATGCTGGGGACAGGTACGGCATTTTACGAGAACTAAACTCAGTTTTAGTCAACAATAATCCACAGATAACACACTCAATATGACACGTATGCTGACGATTCATCACACTCATGAATAGTAATGATGTGAATGAATAATAATAAACGATCTCCTCCCGCAGGTTCACGTGGCAGAGCTGCTGGTTTCTCATGGTGCCAATCTAAACGCCAAGACGTACATGGAGGAGACGCCCATAGGTACGAACTCTCTCATTATCAGAACATAATCAGGGGACGCGAGGAAGGTTTGTTTATGATAACTGAACTAGTCATCGCTCCAGATCAATAAATACATATTTTGAGTATTAAATGCTGATTAGCTTAAAGTCGGCATGAAAGGGAAGCCGCACTCGTCTTTTCTTCTCTATGGTGTTGTTTATCGAGTGAAACAGACATGAGCAAATGTAGGCGGGGCTTGATTGTGTCTGTGTGGAGTTGATTGGATGGTGGTGGTTTGCTATTGGTGGGTCTCACGTGAGTGACAGGTGGCCCCGCCCTCGTCATCAGAGAAGAGATTCTGATTCAAGAATTTAACACCGATAAATGATTTATGATAAACACTGAAATATTTCATCGCAAAATAATCGTTTTGATCTCATGCGACAAATATTACAATAATATTATTATTATGATTAATCTGCCTTGTTTTAAGTCGCTTTCAGCTCTTGCTGATTCATTGTTGTGAGTGAATGTTTTTGTTTTCCGGCTCCGGCCGGAGACTCCTGAGCGTCCGGTCATCTTTGAAGGTTTATGTCGCCATAAAATTAATATCGTCCTCTTAGGCCGTCTTTTATTACGGTCAGTAGTCATAGTGACCGTTTTAAATCACAAGACGGCACCATTTGAATTCAGTTCAAGGCTGTTTATAGAGCACTTTTCACAGTAAATATCATTTTAAAAGCAGCTTAACTGAAAATGTTTTTATTTAGGATCATATTCCAAAGTAACAGTGATTTACAACTAAATGCAGTACGTTATGCGGTTAGTTACGTTAAGCAGACATACTGAACGTGTTTAAAACGATAATTCACCCCAAAATTAAAATTCACCTCAAGACGTCCAAATTTTAAAGCAATTAGTCTAATAAAACCAACTCGTCAATCTAACGTGCACGGACTGTTTAGAGAATCTTTAGCTGGACGTTCGGAATGTTCAAATGTGACATTGAGGAGAATGGAATGTTCCGTGGAATCAAGAAAAAAACATCTTTAACACTTTTAAAAAACTGTTACATTTGAATTTTCATAACCTTAGCAAAACATTCTCGGAACATGTTTGAAAAATGCCAGGCTGATCTGAAATCCCTAATAGGACAAATTCATGAGTAAATTGTGTGTGTGTTCAGATCTCTGTGAGGATGAGGAGTTCAGGAACCATCTGCTGGAGTTGAAGCACAAGCATGACATCATCATGAAGTCACAGCTGAAGCACAAGACGTCGCTGTGCCGCCGAACCAGCAGCGCCGGCAGCCGCGGGTACACGCTGACACCTGCTGGACGCTCAGCAGCGCTGCACACCGACAGCACCGAGAATGTAGTAATAAACCGAATCCATGATTCAAACTCCGTCGGATCCAGTTTTGTTCTCATCTGATGGTGTCAGTGCAGTCAAACTGATCTAAGAAAGCCCCAGCGGCTACAGTTTATGAACACCTCCTCATTTTAGTGCCGTCAATCGATTAAAATAATAACACATTTTATTTGTCATTTTTAATATTTTTATATTGTTAAGATTCCAAACGAATGTAGAAACTACTTAAAGACAGTATATTTTAATAATTTATTTAATGGCATCTTTTCATGAATGAAGGTCAGTTTCACATTTGACATTCATCGTTACGGTACAACTAAACACGATCAGTTTCAACATTCAGTTGGCTTTAAGAAAATAATCATTTAAGTGAACTGAAAACAATCTTCACATCAAACCCTTATAATAAATGTCACATTTATCTGTGGAAATGTACAGAAATTACAGTCTTCACTGCATAAATTATGATTTCATAATAGATTAATCCTTATTAAAGCTACAATTTTCTCTGTGATCTAATCTGGTCTTTGATTGACATCGACGACAACTGGCTACTGTCACTTTAAGAGCCACTTCACAACTCTTTAAAGGGTTCGTTCAGCCAAAAATGAAGATTCAGTCATTAATTCCTCGTGTGGTTCTACACCCGTAAGATCTTCGTTCATCTTCAGAACACAAATGAAGATATTTTTGATGAGATCCGACGGTTCAGTGCGTCTCTATTGATTTTCAATGACCAGAAAGACACTGAAACATGTTTAAAACAGGTCATGTGATGACAGTGGTTCAGCATTAATGTTATAAAGCCACGAGAATACGACTTTTCAACATTTAGTATCTTCATGAAGCTTTACGAATCTTTTGATTCGAATCAGTGGTTCTTTTCGTGAATCAAACTGCCAAACTCACATGAACTATTGAAATTGTGAATCACTTCTGACGTAACGAAGCCTCGTTTACTGAAATCACGTGACTTTGGCGATCCGAACCACTGATTCGACACAAAAGATTCGTAAAGATTCGTGAATCAGTGCTTTGAATCATCACTAGATATTGTTGAATAAAGTTGTTATTTTAGTTTTTTTTGATGCACAAAAAGTATTCTCGTCGCTTTATAACATTAAGGTTGAACCACTGTCGTCACATGACCTGTTTTAAACATGTTTCAGTGTCTTTCTGGACATTGAAAATCAATAGAGACTCACTGAACCGTCGGATCTCATCAAAAATATCTTCGTTTGTGTTCTGAAGATGAACGAAGATCTGATAGCCCTTTAAGTTCATTTAAGCCGTTATTTCACTCCTTTAAGACTGCTCTCATGAGGATACTCGACAAAACAGGCATTTTGTCATAATTCTGCGTGTTATTGCTTGTTCACATGAATTTTTTATGTTGCTGTGTCACATGACATTCACAGACAGCGCGTTCCTGTTTGTCTTGTGGTGCTTCAATGCTTTAAAGCATGAATATGAGCGCGATCATATAATGTAACGCTAGACGGAAAAAACAATAATACGCGTTGATCGACCCTTCACAGACAGTTTGATTGACAGGCGATCTGACCAATCACAACCCGAATCAGGGGCGTCAGTAGATGAACGTCGGTGAACTTGAATCACATTCCTTCAGATGTTCGTTCATGTTTATTTGACGCTATAAATGAACGAGTGTGAAGAGATGATCGGGTCTTTGCGAAGAATCAGTTGCGTCAAACATTTTTAACGCCATTAAACAGAAACGCGCTCATCTAAACGTGAATGTCACGTGTCGTGTCTGCAGGAAGGTGGTGCGGAGGGCGAGTCTGTCCGACCGACACAATCTCTGCAGGAAGGAGTATCAGACCGAAGCCATCGTGTGGAGAGGAGGAAGGGAGGAAGAGGAGCGGGAGCGAGAATCGGATCAGGAAAACAGCCATTCGGTGAGCAAAACCTCGAGTCCGCGGGAACGCGAGCCGGTTTTCCTTAACGCTAATTCTGACTTCCTGTTGGTGTAGACCCAGACCCAGCCTGACGACGGCCCTCCGGGGATCCTGAAGGACGGCGGACGCCAGAACGGCTGCATCTCCCCTCCAGCGGCGCCCGCTTCTAACGGTGACCCTCACGAGTCCGCAGCCTCCTCCTCGGACGAGTCCAAGCCGAAGGAGCGCGCGCAGACGCTGTCCGAACTCAAGAAGCAGCGCGCCGCCGCCGCCAAACTCCTCCCTCACCCCGTCCTGAACGGTCACATGGGCAACGGCTCCACCAAAGCCGATCCCGAGGACCCGCGCATGCCGCTGGTGTCGTCCAACGGCAGCGCGGTTTACTTCACGCCGGCCAGCGGAGACCCGCCCCTGCTGAGATTCAAGCAGCCAATCGAAGACGAGGACCCCAAGAGTCACGGCTGCTGCTGCGTCTCGTAGACGGACGCGGTAGCCGTGCAATTCGTCCCCAGACTTTTGGTTCTCTGATTTGGTTTGAAGTTTGAAGAGGCGTTTCCGGTGCACGTGATGCTCAGCGGGTCGTTATTTATTCCATTCGATCAGGCATGTTCGATCAAAGTCTTCTGGAAGACGGACGGCAGAAACCAGGTTCCGGCGCCGCTCCCGTAGCCCCTCCCACTCCGTTCAACGAGCGAGCGTCTGATTGGCCGACGGCGGTCCGACTCGTCCTCGGACTTTCGCTCCCAGTTCATTCTGGTCTCTGAAGACACGGAGACGGACGCTCTCTGAACCCTGCGCAGGAATCTCTGAGGCTTCCCAGGTTAGATGTGCGAATTGTGCTTCTCTTTCTCACTTCCAGCCAACAATGAGCGCTCGTTCCACCCGCTTTCACGTTCGCTCTGTCGTACAGACGGACGACCCTTCCCGCCGCTCTCCTGTACAGTATTTATTTGTATATGTGCATAGAGCCACT
>CM074298.1:965000-1002500 GCA_037194245.1 Opsariichthys bidens | reverse complement strand
GCCGAAGGTCAAGGGTCAGACGGGAAGCCCAGTAAGACGCAGCAGCTCAGGAAGGTGTTTAAGGAATACGGCGCCGTCGGAGTCTCGTTCCACATCGGGATCTCCCTCATATCTCTGGGAATATTCTACCTCGCTGTATCCAGGTGAGAGTCGAAGAACATTAGTATGTCATTTCACCAAACGACCTTTTTCTACATCAATACATACAACAGAAAATGTTTCAAAGCAGCTTCACATTAATAAACAGGACAATATTTTTTGAGTATTTTGTGTCAGTATTTTTTTTTTGTGTGTGTGTGTGTGTGTTTTTGAGTATTGGTAATTTTATTTCATGTTTTTTTTTTATTATTTTGTATAAATTTGAGTATTTAGTATCAGTTTTTTTATTTTGTATCAACATTTTTTTATTTTGTAACAATTTTAATATTTAATATTTGCATCATATTTAGTATTATACTTTGTATATAAATTTTTAGTATTTTGTGTCAGTACTTTTTGAGTACTTTGGATTTTTTGAGTATTTTTTAATCAGCAAATTTGGTATTTTTGGAGTATTTAGTATCAGTATTTTTTTGGACTATTTTTAGTATTTAGTATCAGTATTTTTTTAGCATTTTGTTTCGTATGTTTTGAGTATATTGTATCAGTTTTTAATCTATTTTGGGTATTTTGTGGAGTACTTTGTATCAATTTTTAGTATTTTGTATCACTACTTTTAATCAGCATTTTTTGGTACTTTTTGAATGTTTAATATCAGTATTTTGAGTGTTTTGTATCAGTTTTAGAAATATTTTTGGTACTTTATGGAGTAATTTTTAGTGTTTTGTATCAGTGCTTTTTGGTATTTTGAGTTCTTTGTATGAGATTTTTTAGTATTTTGTATCATGTTTTGAGTTTTTTTTCAGTATTTCTTTAGTATTGTGTATCAATATTCTCATTTTTAGCATTTTGCATCCGTTTTTGGGTGTTTTTTTAGAGTGCTTTATCAGTAGTTTTAGTTTGAGTATTTAGTATCAGTATTTTTTTATCGTTTTGTATAAGTAGTTTTTTAGTATTTAGCAGTATTTTTTTTAGCATTTAGTTTTTCATCTATTTTGGGTATTTTGTGGAGTACTTTGTATCAATTTTTAGTATTTTGTATCACTACTTTTGATCAGTATTTTTTTGTGTTTTGGAGTCAGCATTTTTGATACTTTATGAGTGTTTAGTATCAGTATTTTTTATCATTTTGTATCAGTGATGTTAGAGTACTTTACCAGTATTTTTAGTTTTTCGTATCAGTAGTTATTAGTGGTTCTGTTTTGTATCATTTAGTATTTTGAATCAGTATTTTGTATCCATATTTTTTGAAAGAATGACACTCCTCGCTCTCTGAAGAGTTTTGAAAAAGTGACCCAAGTATTGAATAATTGGTCTTCCCGATTATATCTGTGTTGTGTTGTTGTGTTTTCAGCGGGTTAGACATGGCGAGTGTGTTGTGCCGACTGGGCTTCAGCGAGTCTCTGGTTCAGTCGAAGCTGGCGGCCGGCACGAGCACGTTTGTTCTGGCGTACGCCGTGCACAAGCTCTTCGCCCCGCTGCGCATCAGCATCACGCTGGTGTCCGTGCCGCTCATCGTGCGACACCTCAGGAAGACGGGACTCTTCAAACCCAGGACCTCCAGCCCGTGAGCCGCAGCTTCATAAGCTTCTCTAGATGTCTCATCAGAGCATTTCACTGATATTCAACTAACTTATTTCCCTCTGGCAAATGCATCAGTGCGTTTATCGAGCGCACCTGTGCCTCATTTCCTCAGTGTTTCTGTTGTTTTCCGGCACAATCGACATTGTTAAATATCTCTCAGTAAATGTGCTGGAAACATGACGTTTTGCCGTGAATCATGAACTTCGAGTGCCTCGTTCGGACTGGTGTTGGAAACGATCAGGTGTTTTCGTGAATGTTCTTTAGTTTTTTAAGCTTCGCAAATCCTTAAATGAAGTATGTTGAAATTTTATCAACTGTGATTTTTGTAAATGTACATTTAATTTAGTTCTCACTAATACGGATCAAATGGGCTTTTCAGGATATTTTTGTGACCGTTAATTCTACTGGAGGTCTGGTTGTGTCATATTGTAAAGACAATGTTATATTTGGCTACATCTAATTATAAAATAAAATATTTGCCCAATAAGGACCAACTAGGTTGTGATTTTTACATGAATGCTTTTTGACCATATTCATGATTATTGACGGCTCTTTTGATCCTCCATATTTGAACCGTGAAAATGACAACATTCATCACAATGTAATGATTCTGATGTTCATGTACAGAAAACACACGTAATGTCAGATTTAAGAGCAAAAAAACTCATTCTCAAGTCATATTTATTATTTATATTTGCTGGAGTATCAATATTTTCTTTCAATGTTCGTTTTCATCGTGCAAAAGGAAACTACAATCGTAAACAACTACATACAGTGTGTGTTGTAAAGCGCCCTCTAGTGGTCCGACCTGATATTGATATTACTGCAGAATATTAAAAACTGATGTGCGATACTGTACAATAACAAAATATACCATGTTGTTTTCAGTGAAACACTTGGATTTAAACATTCAGTTGCTTCATTCAAAAAACCGCCTGAGAAAAAGCTTAATTTAAATGATTTTCCAGTCGCAGTTCCGTCAGTCGCCAGCAGGTGTCAGTGTTCGATCAGAACAATCACTGGTTCTCTTTCTGGATATTAATCTTCTGTGTTATGAATCAAAAGTGAGTTTATCCTAGAAAGGCACTGAGATATTTACTTCTGAGAGATGATATCAGTTTAGCATATTTATTATATAAAAGAACATTATTCATCATAGCTGATGCCGATTTAATCGCTCAAGTTAAATCGTGCTCATTTTCAAAGTATATGTTTGCTGTATTGATTTTGCTTTATTGCACTCTGTGAATGAGTTTAAATATTTTTACATTTCTACAGCACTAGTGCAGATTGTTTCAAAGCAGCGTCACGTGAATAAAAGCAGAATCAATGATGCAAACTTTAAATAGAGAATGTGTGAGTGCGTGTGTGAGTGAGTCTGAATATGTGTGTACGTGTGTTTATGCGTGTGAGTGTGTGAGATTGAGTCTGAATGTGTGTGTGTGTGTGCTTCTGTCTCTCACCTGTGTGTGGGTGTGCATGTGTGCTTGTGTGTGTGTGAGTGTGTGCGTGTGTTTGCGTGCGTGAGTGCCCGTGTGCGTGTGTATGCGTTTGAGTGTGTGAGAATGAGTCTGAATGTGTGTGTGTGTGTGTGTGTGTGCTTCTGTCTCTCACCTGTGTGTGGGTGTGCACGTGTGCGCGTTAGTGTGTGTGTGTGTGAGAGTGAGTATGTGTGTACGTGTGTGTGCACGTGAGTCTGTGAGAATGAGTCTGTGAATGTGTGTGTGTGTGTGTGTGTGTGTTAGAGTGCGTGTGTGTGCTTTTGTCTCACCTGTGTGTGGGTGTGCACGTGTGCTTGTGTGTGTATGTGCATGAGTGTGTGTGTGTGTCTGTGTGTGTGTTTTCTCTCTCTCACCTGTGTGCTAGTGTGCAAGTGTGTGTGTGTGAGAGAGAGAGAGTGTGTGTGTGTATGCTTGTCTCCCTCGCACGTGTTTGTGTGTGTGTGCTTTAGTGTGCGTGCATGTGCGTGTGTGTGTGCTTCTTTCTTTCACCTGCGTGCGAGTGTGCACGTGTGTTTGTGTGTGAATATGTGCATGATTGTGTGTATGCATGCGTGTGTGCGAGTGTGTGCTTGTCTCTCTCTCACCTGTCTGTGTGCATGCGTGTGTGCGTTTGATTGTGTTTGTGTGTGTGAGTGCTTGTCTCTCACTCACCTGTGTGTGTGTGTGTGTGTGGTCCTGTGAGGCTCATTATACTGCAGTGGTCCGGTCGAGTGTCTGTCCCCTGTATGGCCCTCATGGCTATGTACAAATTGGTGACAGTGATCGGCCGCTCGGCCCGGACGCTGTCAGAAAGCGCTTTTCAAAACCTACAGAGGAGGAAGCAGCGCCGGCGAGGCCTCATGGGAGCGACTGTCTGAGGAGCCAAAATGTGACAATATGGAGGGAGTTTTGGAGAGTTTTCATACAGCAGGAAAACAACAAACCGGTGTCGGATTCCAGTGAACGGTCAGTGTGTCAACACAGGAAAATCTCCGAGGATTCCAGGAGACTCGTCCTGATCTCTGAATATGAGGAGAGCAATATTTGGTTGTTTCATTTAAGAGGAATTTGTGATTTCTAGACCTGGAAAAGAATCTTAAAACATTCTTCTCACAAGCAGATGAAGTCGTTATGCCAAGATAAAAATGTCTGCTAAAATATTCCGTCAGGCATAAAACATATTCTTAGAAATCCGTATCCAGTGAGTCACGAGCAGCAGGAAAGATTCTGAATCCTATTTTTTTTCTTGCTTGATTTGTCCGATTTTAACTCCTCTTGGACCCCGATAATGTGAAGATCTGAAAGTTGAGCACGTTTCAGCCAAAAATGAAAAGCGAGAAAGTCACAGAAATGATCGTTAGTGGACGAGCTCAATAAACATGATCAAAAGATGTGAGGGACGAGGAGGTGACCGTCTCCAAAGTCACGTGACTTCAAACACCTGATGAGAGTCAATCGCTCGTTCTTTCTCACTCGTCCACCTTCATTTCAGTCCCTCACAATATCACATTTGTTTTGCTATCAAAGTGAGGACTTTCCATAGGCGTAATGGTTTTTATACTGTACAAACTGTACATTCTGCCCCCCCACCCCCTAAACCTACCCATCACACAAAATGTTCTGCTGTTTTACATTTTTAATAAAACATTGTTTAGTGTTTTTAAAGCTATTTGAAATATGAGCACGCATGAAATGTCCTCATAAAACATGTTTGTCGCAATGCCAGTGTAATACCTATGACATTACACACATTTGTGTCCTCATAAATCATGAAAACATACACACTCACGCGTACACACTCACACACAAACACACGCGCACACACACGCACAAACACACTAACACACTCACAAACGTACACACTCACACACACACACACTAACACACTCACAAACGTACAAACACACTAACACACTCACAAACGTACACACACACAAACACACTCACAAACGTACACACACAAACACTAACACACTCACAAACGTACACACACACAAACACACTGACACTCACACACACACTAACACACTCACAAACATACACACACAAATACACTAACACACTCTCAAACGTACACACTCACACACGCACACACACACACACACTAACAAATGTACACACACAAACACACTAACACACTCACAAACGTACACACACACAAACACACTGACACTCACACACACACTAACACACTCACAAACGTACACACACAAACACTAACACACTCACAAACGTGCACACTCCCACACAAACACACTAACACACTCACAAACGTACACACACATAAACACACAAACACACTAACACACTCACAAACGTACACACACAAACACTAACACACTCACAAACGTGCACACTCCCACACAAACACACTAACACACTCACAAACGTACACACACATAAACACACAAACACACTAACACACTCACAAACGTACACACACAAACACTAACACACTCACAAACGTACACACACATAAACACACTAACACACACACACACACAAACACACTAACACACTCACAAACGTACACACACACACTCGCGCACACACACACACAAACACATTAACACACTCACAAACGTACACACTCACAAACACACTCACAAACGAACACACACACAAACACACACACAAACGAACACACGCACACACACTCACTCACACACACTCACACACTCCCACGCACACACACACAAACACACGCACACTCTCGCACACACAAACACACACACAAACGAACACACACTCACTCACACGCACTCACACACTCCCACGCACACACACACAAACACACACACACACTCACACACACAAACAAACAACACACTCACTCACACGCACTCACACACTCCCACGCACACGCACACACACACACTAACACACTCACAAACGTACACACACTCACTCACACGCACTCACACACTCCCACTCCCACGCACACAAACACAAACACACGCACACACTCGCACACACTAACACACACACAAACACATTAACACACTCACAAACGTACACACACACAAACAAACGCACACACACACACACACAAACACACTAACACACTCACAAACGTGCACACACACACACAAACACATTAACACACTCACAAACGTACACACTCACAAACACACTCACAAACGAACACACACACAAACACACACACAAACGAACACACACACAAACGAACACACGCACACACACTCACTCACACACACTCACACACTCCCACGCACACACACACAAACACACGCACACTCTCGCACACACAAACACACACACAAACGAACACACACTCACTCACACGCACTCACACACTCCCACGCACACACACACAAACACACACACACACTCACACACACAAACAAACAACACACTCACTCACACGCACTCACACACTCCCACGCACACGCACACACACACACTAACACACTCACAAACGTACACACACTCACTCACACGCACTCACACACTCCCACGCACACAAACACAAACACACGCACACACTCGCACACACTAACACACACACACAAACACATTAACACACTCACAAACGTACACACACACAAACAAACGCACACACACACACACACACGCACACACATTGTTTTAAAGGTGCCACTCTCACAGGACGAGATATTTATTTTCCCACAAAGTCTTTTTCAATACATTCCTCTGCAGATTTGACTGTGAATATTGAATCAGGCAATTATTGGCGGATCGAGTGCTGCAGATACGAGGTGTTCCAGCGCTGTCAGAGGAAGAAAGGAGAGGAGGAAGAAAGGCGCAGCCGTCTCCGTGTTTCCTGACAGCTCAGGGTTTGTGTGCGTCTGCCTTTAACTCACCGACGCTTCAATCGGCCAAACATCACGGACGTTACATGAGGGTTATCAGTCAACATTTACACAACACAAACAGAAGAAACCAGAACACTTTACAACAAGGACTCCTTTTTAAATTTTCCTGATAATTCACTCTCCTCCATGTCATCTAAGATGTTCATGTCTTTCTTTCTTCAGTGGAAAAGAAATGAAGGAAATCCTTCCAGGATTGTTCTCCATATAGTGGACTTCAATGGGGTTCAACAGGGTCCAAATGTCAGTTTCAGTGCAGCTTCAAAGGATCTACATGATCCAGACGAGGAATAAGAGTCTGATCTAGAGAAACCATCGCACATTTTATACAAAAAAATAAACATTATATACTTTTTAAACACAAATGCTCGTCTTGCACAGCTCTGATGTGCCACACATTACGTCATCATGCTGAAAAGGTCACGTGATGTAGGAGGAAGCTCTGCGATAGGGTGAAAAACTCTCATTTTCTCCTCCAACTTCAAATCCGTCTGACATCATTGTTTTACCTTTTTTTTGTAAAGGCGTTTGACGGTACTTCCTCCTACGTCACGTGACCTTTCCAACATGATGATGTAATGCGTGGAGATTTGGACCTTCGACTCATTGAACCCCAGTGAAGTTGTATGACATGGAGGTTTCAATTCTGAAGTGAACAAATCCTTCAACGTCGGTGTTACAGTGTAATTTAAGAACTGAGTGATAATAATGAACTACGTGTACTTCATAGAATTAAGGGTTGGTTTTGTGGAAGTTGCATAGAGTTATGTATTACTACAGTAACTACAGTGAAATAAATTGTTGCATATAATTTTTCCAGTATTTATTAATCTTTGATATCGTTCACGTTAGTTCAGAGGGCAAATGTTGAGATTTACATGAACTCTTCGCATTTTTCCTTCGTTAATTGATGTTGACTAATGACAACAAAAGGAATCGCACCGTAAAGTTTTACCAAAGAAACATTATAACTTATGTCGCGCAATATCCGCTAAAAATTCAGTAAAAATATCCACTGATAAAGAAAAATAAATTTTCTAGTACAAATATCTAAACATTCATAAATCAAAAAGCAAAAGCAAAACGACTGACGATGTTGAGCTTTATTTTCTGAAAAATAATGATGAAAATGAAGAGAGTTTGTGCTTAAATCAAGATGATTTTCCTGACTTTATATAGAAACATTGTGCGACGATCTGAGTTTTGTACAAACCGCAGAATATGTATAATTTGTTATTGAAATCATTTATAATAAGTGGTGATCATGATGACTTCTCCGAGTACCTGCTGATGTAACGGCGTTACTCCAGCCGTCTGTAGGTGGCGCTCACGCCGCTCCTCCTGTGACACGCCACCTCACACACTCCTCACACACTCCGCAACGCAAACAGACACACAATTTCTTTCAATTAGCACGAGTCGGGCAGCTCAATAAATTTCAGTTTGTCGTGAGAGACGCGAGGGCGCTGTACTTCGACTCGCCGCAAATGAAGAGTAATGTGAGAGCGAGCGTGAGCCGTTCCTCCGCTTTACCGCTTCAGCCTGCTAACCAGACGCACACAGATGACCCTCAAACACACACACCAGCAGTTTATCAATTAACTAGCAGTCTCAGGGAAGGAAACGAGATCATCTCAAGAGCAGCGGGCGACAGAAGAGGCGAGATGAAGCCTTCAGGTCTCTTCATAATGGTGGAGGATATTGAGCGTCATCTGTCACGGATCGGGGTCTTTCCTCTCTAAAGGAGCGGGATGTCAATAATATTAACTTCGGCACATAATAAACCTGCGGCTTGGACACAAATCAGCGACTGCAGCCACACGCAGATCTTTTACTGCTGCGAGAAGGTGCTGGGAATCGATTTTGCAATCTGGGAGTGCATGAACGAAAAATAAGGAGTGGCGGGTCACTGCGATCCTGAGGATCCTGTCGCATTAGACCAAAGAAACGTGATTAATCTGAGGTGGAGATGAAGAGAGAGCGAGAAGATGGCCTCAAAACCTCAGACGAGCAGAAGCAGAGCACAGATGATGATGATGATGATGATGATGGTGATGATGATGATGGTCTCGGCCTCTTTTCCGCTGAAACGGTGCCAAAGACTCAACCGGAGGATCGGAGGAGCTCCTTCAGAAGCGGCTCATGATTCTCCGACTGATGTTACTGTAACCTGCACAAACACATTATTATGTAAAAAAATAAATAAACTAATAAAAATGTTATTATATATATATATTTAACAATAATTTTTTTGCCATTTTGCCTATATTGAACAGCAGGTATTTGACTATTATAATCTATGTATTTTTATCTTAAAGTTTTAAATATTAATTATTATAAAATATTTAAATATTTTTTATTATTTGCTAAAAAAACACCTGAATGACTCCAAGATGGTGAGAAATAAGATGCTCTGGTCTGATGAGACCAAGATAGAACTTGTTGGCCTCAATTATAAGCGGTATGTGTGGAGAAAACCAGGCACTGCTCATCCCCTGTCCAATACAGTCCCAACAGTGAAGCGTGGTGGTGGCAGCAGCATGGTGTGTGCGTGTTTTTCAGCTGCAGGGACTGGACGACTGGTTGCAATCGAGGGAAAGATGAATGCGGCCAAGTACAGGGATATCCTGGACGAAAACCTGAGTGCTCAGGACCTCAGACTGGGCCGAAGGTTTACCTTCCAACAAGACAATGACCCAAAGCACACGGCTAAAATAACGAAGGAGTGGCTTCACAACAACTCCGTGACTGTTCTTGAATGGCCCAGCCAGAGCCTGACTTAAACCCAATTGAGCATCACTGGACTGGAGAGATCTAAAAATGGCTCTCCACTAACGTTTACCATCCAACCTGACAGAACTGGAGAGGATCTGCAAGGAGAAACGGCAGAGGATCCCCAAATCCAGGTGTGGAAAACGTGTTGCATCTTTCCCAAAAAGACTCATGGCTGTATGAGATCAAAAGGTGCTTCTACTAAATACTGAGAACCATGTGATATTTCAGTTTTTCTTTTTTAATAAATCTTTATTTAAATTCTGTGCTTTTCTGTCAATATGTGGTGCTGTGTGTACATTAATGAGGAAAAAAACTTGAATGATTTTAGCAAACATAACAAAGAGTGAAAAATTTAAGGGCGTCTGAATACTTTCCGTACCCACTGTATAACTAAAGTTTAAATATATTATTATTAATGGTATAAAAACTGTCATTTTTACATTTTTTATACATTGATATATAATAAAATCCATAAATGTCAAAAAAAACAAAACAAAAAAAGCGGGGCATGATATGAACAATTATGAAGAGTCTGATATAACATGAATCGTATTTTTGTTGTGTTTTTCCCTGAATGTGAGAGCCGTCAGATCAGAGCGAGGTGAGCAGAGGAGGTCAGCTGACACTCCAGAGGAGAGGCGTGTGGTTTTGGTTGTGATGTTCCCTGCAGGCGTCAGCGAGGCCCGTCACGACCCAAGCCACAAACACAACATCACTCACACCAGAGAGAGAGAGAGACGAATAATTCAGTTTGTAATGACTTCTCCGCACAACACCTTCATGTAATTCCATTATGGATTTTGCCATAAAGTGATAAATTCATTATTTCGGTGGACAGTAAAAAGCAGCAATAACATCCTCTAATATGCACATTATTCATCGCATTACTCCGAGGGCTGATTTCTCCTGCTTTCCTCTTTCATTTATGAAGCTGCTTTTTCGGAGTGTGATGGGAACGGGATGCATTGTTCTAAAAACTGAATTACCAACGGCGTCCCGTCACTTTAACGCCGCGGCTAATGCGAACTCACGGCGCTGAGGCTTTTTGCCATCATCCGTTTAAAAGGGTTTTTCTGAAAGACACGCGCTCAGGTTTACGACGCCGACACGTGTGAGAGCCACTGGATCATGAACGCATTAATAGTGTCAGGAATCTTGCACTGGCGTTCATTTTTAACAGATGAATCTTATTGAGAAGAGGGGAAATTTACATGCATATCTTTCAGGTTGAAATATTGTGTATCATATTAGATGATGACTATACTCTTTTTCTGGAAAAATTAAATATAAAATGTGATTTTTGTTGCAGTGTTGATGGTGGTTGTCAAGGTGGGTTTTTTTTGTTGTTGTTGTTTTTTTAAAATCATATTATATGAATTTCCTTGTATTTTATTTCATTTGAGTTCTACTTAAATTCAAATTACAATTCTACAAATTCAGTCCAATTCAGGAACTTTACTGCATCGTCTCCATCTCTTACTATGACAGTAAGTAATATATTTTATAACAACATACACATACTGTATATATATATATATATATATACACACACATGCACACACGCACACATATATACATAAAAAATATTTTATATATATATATATACACACACACACATTTATGTAATATATTATAAAAATATAAATATAGTTTACATATTAGTAAAATATGTAAAACATATGTAAAATACATATGTATGTAAAAAATTATATATTAATATATATTATTAAAATTATGTAAATTAAAATTACTTGTAAAGCAAGTCTTTGCTGCACAAATACATTTATATCCCAAAAATAAATTAATATCTCTGTCTCTCTCTCTCTCTCTCTCTCTCTCTCTCTATATATATATATATATATATATATATATATATATATATGTTTATGTGTGTGTGTGTGTTTTGGGGAATATTAAAAATGTTATTAATATATTTTTTATTGTTTTATTTTATTCATTAAATATTAAATAATAATAATAATTATATAAAAACACAAACATACACACACACATATTTGTGTGTATATTTGTGTTGTATTAATATATTAATAATATATTAGATTATTATTTTATTTCTTATTTATTTATAGTATTAAATAATAATAATAAAAATATAATAACAATTATATATATATATATATGTGTGTGTGTGTATTTTGGGGAATATTAAAAATGTTATTAATATATTATTTTATTGTTTTATTTTATTTATTAAATATTAAATAATAATAATATAAAAATACAAACATACACACACACATATTATACATATATGTGTGTATATTTGTGTTTTATTAATATATTATGTTATTAATATATTATTATTTTTTACTTATTTATTTATAATGTTAAATAACAATAATAATAAAAATATAATAACAATTATATATATATATATATATATATATATATATATATATATATATATATATGACCTGTCAATAGATGTATTACATACTTTGTTTTTATATTCTTTTATATTAATTGTAATCAGTGTAAAATATATATATATATATATATATATATACACACACACACATACATATGTATGTGTAATTTTGGTACTTTATATAGTGCATTTTTTTGTGTATTTTTGGTAATTGTATGTATTGGTATTTTAACGATTATTACTAAAGTCAATAATGGTACTGTCCTGTACTGGATGGTGTTTATCAGAGTGTTGTTTTCATTGTGCTGAAGCCTGCAGTGATTTCCTCAGTGTCAGTCAGATCCGGTTGGTTGCGGGTGGAACTCACAGAACTGTTGCGTGCGACTGTTCAGCGTGAGGACGGTGACGGAGCGATCGGCGTCTCGGAGTCACAGATGGCTTCGGTTCTTCACAGCTGTAGATGAGCGTCCGCTGCTTCACGGCCCCGTTTCTCCGTCTGTCTCCTGCATTGCAAATAATTCATTAACCATTTCATTCTTAAGAAAAACATCTTTTATGCAAATGAGATCAGATGTGGTGTTCTTTTAAATTACCTCTGAAAGCATCAGCCTGCGATGAGAAACACATCGTGACTCACGCTGGACTCTCGGCAAACTTTCAGAGCATCTCGTTTTCTCTTGCTTACCTTCACTAATGAATCTGTAGAACAAGCGACACGCATCTTCTCGGTGTTACTAACCTGTTCAAACATTTATGGCGGCATTGTGCGAAGTCTGATGCTCACACTCGAACATTGATGGAGGTGATGGTGAGGTCATCTGATGGAAAGACTTCACAGAGAGCAGAAATTACCCCTGGATTTCTGAAATAAATATATTCTTTTAGGTCTTCTCTAAACCCTGCCAACAGGGAACGTTCTGGCAAGGTTCTCTCGAAACTACGAACAAACGTTAAAAGAACGTTCGTTCAGAGTTAAAACGTTAGCACAAAAACATGTCTTTTCTGAAATGTTTCATTTTTTTAAATGTAACACTTGTTCTCAGAGAACATTCAAAAGTAACATTCCCATAAGGTTTGAAGAATGATACAACTTAACGTTCCCGTGACCAACAACAAAACATTTGATAAACTTTTGTGTTTTGGACATTCAGAGAACATCGAGAAAGAGGAGTACAGTTTTGTCTGAAATTTCTGAAAGTCAATTAAATGCGGTTAAAATGTTCTAGCACATTGCTAACATGTTGTAGCAAGTTTGCCAGCATATTTTAAAACATGTTTAGCATGTTTTATTAAGTTTAGATTTAACTTGTCAACATGCATAAACGCATCGCTAACACTTTCCTAACATGATGTAACATTTTGCCCTCATGATTTAATATGATGCTAGCATACTTTTGCATGTTGCTAACATGTTCTAACATGATTTAACACATTGCTAGAATGATTTAATAGAATGCTAACATGCTTTAGCATGTTGCTAACATGATTTAACACATTGCTAGCATGATTTAATAGAATGCTAACATGCTTTAGCATGTTGCTAACATGTTCTAACATGAATTAACATATTGCTAGCATGATTTAATACGATGCTAACATGCTATAGTGTGTTGCTAACATGTTCTAACATGGTTTAACACATTGATTTAACACATTGCTAGCATGATTTAATACGATGCTAACATACTATAGTGTGTTGCTAACATGTTCTAACATGATTTAACACATTGTTAGCATGATTTAATACGATGCTAACATGCTTTAGCATGTTGCTAAAATGTTCTAACATGATTTAACACATTGATTTAACACATTGTTAGCATAATTTAATACGATGCTAACATGCTTTAGCATGTTGTTAAAATGTTCTAACATGATTTAACACATTGATTTAACACATTGCTAACATGATTTAACACATTGCTAGCATGATTTAATAGGATGCTAACATACTATAGCATGTTGCTAACATGTTCTAACATGATTTAACACATTGATTTAACACATTGCTAACATGATTTAACACATTGTTAGCATGATTTAATACGATGCTAACATACTATAGCATGTTGCTAACATGTTCTAACATGATTTAACACATTGATTTAACACATTGTCAGCATGATTTAATACGATGCTAACATGCTGTAGCATGTTGTTAAAATGTTCTAACATGATTTAACACATTGATTTAACACATTGCTAACATGATTTAACACATTGCTAGCATAATTTAATACGATGCTAACATACTATAGCATGTTGCTAAAATGTTCTAACATGATTTAACACTTTGATTTAACACATTGCTAGCATGATTTAATAGGATGCTAACATGCTTTAGCATGTTGCTAACATGTTCTAACATGATTTAACACATTGATTTAACACATTGCTAGCATGATTTAATACGATGCTAACATACTATAGCATGTTGCTAAAATGTTCTAACATGATTTAACACATTGATTTAACACATTGTTAGCATGATTTAATACGATGCTAACATGCTTTAGCATGTTGCTAACATGTTCTAACATGATTTAACACATTGATTTAACACATTGCTAGCATGATTTAATAGGATGCTAACATGCTTTAGCATGTTGCTAACATGTTCTAACATGATTTAACACATTGATTTAACACATAGCTAACATGATTTAACACATTGCTAGCATGATTTAATAGGATGCTAACATACTATAGCATGTTGCTAACATGTTCTAACATGATTTAACACATTGATTTAACACATTGCTAGCATGATTTAATACGATGCTAACATACTATAGCATGTTGCTAACATGTTCTAACATGATTTAACACATTGATTTAACACATTGCTAGCATGATTTAATAGAATGCTAACATGCTTTAGCATGTTGCTAACATGTTCTAACATGATTTAACACATTGATTTAACACATTGTTAACATGATTTAACACATTGCTAGCATGATTTAATAGGATGCTAACATACTATAGCATGTTGCTAACATGTTCTAACATGATTTAACACATTGATTTAACACATTGCTAGCATGATTTAATAGGATGCTAACATACTATAGCATGTTGCTAACATGTTCTAACATGATTTAACACATTGATTTAACACATTGCTAGCATGATTTAATACGATGCTAACATACTATAGCATGTTGCTAACATGTTCTAACATGATTTAACACATTGATTTAACACATTGCTAGCATGATTTAATAGGATGCTAACATGCTTTAGCATGTTGCTAACATGTTCTAACATGATTTAACACATTGATTTAACACATTGCTAACATGATTTAACACATTGCTAGCATGATTTAATAGGATGCTAACATACTATAGCATGTTGCTAACATGTTCTAACATGATTTAACACATTGATTTAACACATTCCTAGCATGATTTAATACGATGCTAACATACTATAGCATGTTGCTAACATGTTCTAACATGATTTAACACATTGATTTAACACATTGTCAGCATGATTTAATACGATGCTAACATGCTTTAGCATGTTGTTAAAATGTTCTAACATGATTTAACACATTGCTAGCATGATTTAATAGGATGCTAACATGCTTTAGCATGTTGCTAACATGTTCTAACATGATTTAACACATTGATTTAACACATTGCTAGCATGATTTAATACGATGCTAACATACTATAGCATGTTGCTAAAATGTTCTAACATGATTTAACACTTTGATTTAACACATTGCTAGCATGATTTAATAGGATGCTAACATGCTTTAGCATGTTGCTAACATGTTCTAACATGATTTAACACATTGATTTAACACATTGCTAGCATGATTTAATACGATGCTAACATACTATAGCATGTTGCTAAAATGTTCTAACATGATTTAACACATTGATTTAACACATTGTTAGCATGATTTAATACGATGCTAACATGCTTTAGCATGTTGCTAACATGTTCTAATATGATTTAACACATTGATTTAACACATTGCTAGCATGATTTAATAGGATGCTAACATGCTTTAGCATGTTGCTAACATGTTCTAACATGATTTAACACATTGATTTAACACATTGCTAACATGATTTAACACATTGCTAGCATGATTTAATAGGATGCTAACATACTATAGCATGTTGCTAACATGTTCTAACATGATTTAACACATTGATTTAACACATTGCTAGCATGATTTAATACGATGCTAACATACTATAGCATGTTGCTAACATGTTCTAACATGATTTAACACATTGATTTAACACATTGCTAGAATGATTTAATAGAATGCTAAAATGCTTTAACATGTTGCTAACATGTTCTAACATGATTTAACACATTGATTTAACACATTGCTAGCATGATTTAATAGAATGCTAACATGCTTTAGCATGTTGCTAACATGTTCTAACATGATTTAACACATTGATTTAACACATTGCTAACATGATTTAACACATTGCTAGCATGATTTAATAGAATGCTAACATACTATAGCATGTTGCTAACATGTTCTAACATGATTTAACACATTGATTTAACACATTGCTAGCATGATTTAATACGATGCTAACATACTATAGCATGTTGCTAACATGTTCTAACATGATTTAACACATTGATTTAACACATTGCTAGCATGATTTAATACGATGCTAACATACTATAACATGTTGCTAACATGTTCTAACATGATTTAACACATTGATTTAACACATTGCTAGCATGATTTAATAGGATGCTAACATGCTTTAGCATGTTGCTAACATGTTCTAACATGATTTAACACATTGATTTAACACATTGCTAACATGATTTAACACATTGCTAGCATGATTTAATAGGATGCTAACATACTATAGCATGTTGCTAACATGTTCTAACATGATTTAACACATTGATTTAACACATTGCTAGCATGATTTAATACGATGCTAACATACTATAGCATGTTGCTAACATGTTCTAACATGATTTAACACATTGATTTAACACATTGCTAGAATGATTTAATAGAATGCTAAAATGCTTTAACATGTTGCTAACATGTTCTAACATGATTTAACACATTGATTTAACACATTGCTAGCATGATTTAATACGATGCTAACATACTATAGTGTGTTGCTAACATGTTCTAACATTATTTAACACATTGATTTAACACATTGCTAGCATGATTTAATACGATACTAACATACTATAGTGTGTTGCTAACATGTTCTAACATGATTTAACATATTGTTAGCATGATTTAATACGATGCTAACATGCTTTAGCATGTTGCTAAAATGTTCTAACATGATTTAACACATTGATTTAACACATTGTTAGCATGATTTAATACGATGCTAACATGCTTTAGCATGTTGTTAAAATGTTCTAACATGATTTAACACATTGATTTAACACATTGCTAACATGATTTAACACATTGCTAGTATGATTTAATAGGATGCTAACATACTATAGCATGTTGCTAACATGTTCTAACATGATTTAACACATTGCTAGCATGATTTAATACGATGCTAACATACTATAGCATGTTGCTAACATGTTCTAACATGATTTAACACATTGATTTAACACATTGCTAACATGATTTAACACATTGCTAGCATGATTTAATAGGATGCTAACATACTATAGCATGTTGCTAACATGTTCTAACATGATTTAACACATTGATTTAACACATTGCTAACATGATTTAACACATTGCTAGCATGATTTAATAGGATGCTAACATACTATAGCATGTTGCTAACATGTTCTAACATGATTTAACACATTGATTTAACACATTGCTAACATGATTTAACACATTGCTAGCATGATTTAATAGGATGCTAACATACTATAGCATGTTGCTAACATGTTCCAACATGATTTAACACATTGATTTAACACATTGCTAGCATGATTTAATAGGATGCTAACATGCTTTAGCATGTTGCTAACATGTTCTAACATGATTTAACACATTGATTTAACACATTGCTAACATGATTTAACACATTGCTAGCATGATTTAATAGGGTGCTAACATACTATAGCATGTTGCTAACATGTTCTAACATGATTTAACACATTGATTTAACACATTGTAGCATGATTTAATAGGATGCTAACATGCTTTAGCATGTTGCTAACATGTTCTAACATGATTTAACACATTGCTAGAATGATTTAATACGATGCTAACATACTATAGCATGTTGCTAACATGTTCTAACATGATTTAACACATTTATTTAATACATTGCTAGAATGATTTAATACGATGCTAACATACTATAGCATGTTGCTAACATGTTCTAACATGATTTAACACATTGATTTAACACATTTCTAGCATGATTTAATAGGATGCTAACATGCTTTAGCATGTTGCTAACATGTTCTAACATGATTTAACACATTGATTTAACACATTGCTAGAATGATTTAATACGATGCTAACATACTATAGCATGTTGCTAACATGTTCTAACATGATTTAACACATTGCTAGAATGATTTAATAGGATGCTAACATGCTTTAGCATGTTGCTAACATGTTCTAACATGATTTAACACATTGATTTAACACATTGCTAGCATGATTTAATACGATGCTAACATACTATAGCATGTTGCTAACATGTTCTAACATGATTTAACACATTGATTTAACACATTGCTAGAATGATTTAATAGGATGCTAACATGCTTTAGCATGTTGCTAACAGTTTTTAACAAGATTTAACACATTGCTAGAATGATTTAATAGGATGCTAACATACTATAGCATGTTGCTAACATGTTCTAACATGATTTAACACATTGATTTAACACATTGCTAGCATGATTTAATAGGATGCTAACATACTATAGCATGTTGCTAACATGTTCTAACATGATTTAACACATTGATTTAACACATTGCTAGCATGATTTAATACGATGCTAACATGCTATAGCATGTTGCTAACATGTTCTAACATGATTTAACACATTGATTTAACACATTGCTAGAATGATTTAATAGGATGCTAACATGCTTTAGCATGTTTTTAACATGTTCTAACATGATTTAACACATTGATCTAACACATTGCTAGAATGATTTAATAGGATGCTAACATGCTTTAGCGTGTTGTTAACATGTTCTAACATGATTTAACACATTGATTTAACACATTGCTAGAATGATTTAATAGGATGCTAACATACTATAGCATGTTGCTAACATGTTCTAACATGATTCAACACATTGATTTAACACATTGCTAGCATGATTTAATAGGATGCTAACATACTTTAGCATGTTGCTAACATGTTCTAACATGATTTAACACATAGCTAGAATGATTTAATAGGATGCTAACATGCTTTAGCATGTTGCTAACATGTTCTAACATGATTTAACACATTGATCTAACACATTGCTAGCATGATTTAATAGGATGCTAACATACTATAGCATGTTGTTAACATGTTCTAACATGATTTAACACATTGCTAGCATGATTTAATAGGATGCTAACATACTATAGCATGTTGCTAACATGTTCTAACATGATTTAACACATTGCTAGAATGATTTAATAGGATGCTAACATGCTTTAGCATGTTGCTAACATGTTCTAACATGATTTAACACATTGCTAGAATGATTTAATAGGATGCTAACATGCTTTAGCATGTTGCTAACATGTTCTAACATGATTTAACACATTGATTTAACACATTGCTAACATGATTTAACACATTGCTAGCATGATTTAATAGGATGCTAACATACTATAGCATGTTGCTAACATGTTCTAACATGATTTAACACATTGATTTAACACATTGCTAGCATGATTTAATACGATGCTAACATACTATAGCATGTTGCTAACATGTTCTAACATGATTTAACACATTGATTTAACATTGCTAGAATGATTTAATAGAATGCTAAAATGCTTTAACATGTTGCTAACATGTTCTAAAATGATTTAACACATTGATTTAACACATTGCTAGCATGATTTAATAGGATGCTAACATGTTTTAGCATGTTGCTAACATGTTCTAACATGATTTAACACATTGATTTAACACATTGCTAACATGATTTAACACATTGCTAGCATGATTTAATAGGATGCTAACATACTATAGCATGTTGCTAACATGTTCTAACATGATTTAACACATTGATTTAACACATTGCTAGCATGATTTAATACGATGCTAACATACTATAGCATGTTGCTAACATGTTCTAACATGATTTAACACATTGATTTAACACATTGTCAGCATGATTTAATACGATGCTAACATGCTTTAGCATGTTGTTAAAATGTTCTAACATGATTTAACACTTTGATTTAACACATTGCTAGCATGATTTAATAGGATGCTAACATGCTTTAGCATGTTGCTAACATGTTTTAACATGATTTATCACATTGATTTAACACATTGCTAGCATGATTTAATACGATGCTAACATACTATAGCATGTTGCTAAAATGTTCTAACATGATTTAACACTTTGATTTAACACATTGCTAGCATGATTTAATAGGATGCTAACATGCTTTAGCATGTTGCTAACATGTTCTAACATGATTTAACACATTGATTTAACACATTGCTAGCATGATTTAATACGATGCTAACATACTATAGCATGTTGCTAAAATGTTCTAACATGATTTAACACATTGATTTAACACATTGTTAGCATGATTTAATACGATGCTAACATGCTTTAGCATGTTGCTAACATGTTCTAACATGATTTAACACATTGATTTAACACATTGCTAGCATGATTTAATAGGATGCTAACATGCTTTAGCATGTTGCTAACATGTTCTAACATGATTTAACACATTGATTTAACACATTGCTAACATGATTTAACACATTGCTAGCATGATTTAATAGGATGCTAACATACTATAGCATGTTGCTAACATGTTCTAACATGATTTAACACATTGATTTAACACATTGCTAGCATGATTTAATACGATGCTAACATACTATAGCATGTTGCTAACATGTTCTAACATGATTTAACACATTGATTTAACACATTGCTAGAATGATTTAATAGAATGCTAAAATGCTTTAACATGTTGCTAACATGTTCTAACATGATTTAACACATTGATTTAACACATTGCTAGCATGATTTAATAGAATGCTAACATGCTTTAGCATGTTGCTAACATGTTCTAACATGATTTAACACATTGATTTAACACATTGCTAACATGATTTAACACATTGCTAGCATGATTTAATAGAATGCTAACATACTATAGCATGTTGTTAACATGTTCTAACATGATTTAACACATTGATTTAACACATTGCTAGCATGATTTAATACGATGCTAACATGCTTTAGCATGTTGCTAACATGTTCTAACATGATTTAACACATTGATTTAACACATTGCTAGCATGATTTAATACGATGCTAACATACTATAGCATGTTGCTAACATGTTCTAACATGATTTAACACATTGATTTAACACATTGCTAGCATGATTTAATAGGATGCTAACATGCTTTAGCATGTTGCTAACATGTTCTAACATGATTTAACACATTGATTTAACACATTGCTAACATGATTTAACACATTGCTAGCATGATTTAATAGGATGCTAACATACTATAGCATGTTGCTAACATGTTCTAACATGATTTAACACATTGATTTAACACATTGCTAGCATGATTTAATACGATGCTAACATACTATAGCATGTTGCTAACATGTTCTAACATGATTTAACACATTGATTTAACACATTGCTAGAATGATTTAATAGAATGCTAAAATGCTTTAACATGTTGCTAACATGTTCTAACATGATTTAACACATTGATTTAACACATTGCTAGCATGATTTAATACGATGCTAACATACTATAGTGTGTTGCTAACATGTTCTAACATTATTTAACACATTGATTTAACACATTGCTAGCATGATTTAATACGATACTAACATACTATAGTGTGTTGCTAACATGTTCTAACATGATTTAACACATTGTTAGCATGATTTAATACGATGCTAACATGCTTTAGCATGTTGCTAAAATGTTCTAACATGATTTAACACATTGATTTAACACATTGTTAGCATGATTTAATACGATGCTAACATGCTTTAGCATGTTGTTAAAATGTTCTAACATGATTTAACACATTGATTTAACACATTGCTAACATGATTTAACACATTGCTAGTATGATTTAATAGGATGCTAACATACTATAGCATGTTGCTAACATGTTCTAACATGATTTAACTCATTGCTAGCATGATTTAATACGATGCTAACATACTATAGCATGTTGCTAACATGTTCTAACATGATTTAACACATTGATTTAACACATTGCTAACATGATTTAACACATTGCTAGCATGATTTAATAGGATGCTAACATACTATAGCATGTTGCTAACATGTTCTAACATGATTTAACACATTGATTTAACACATTGCTAACATGATTTAACACATTGCTAGCATGATTTAATAGGATGCTAACATACTATAGCATGTTGCTAACATGTTCTAACATGATTTAACACATTGATTTAACACATTGCTAGCATGATTTAATACGATGCTAACATGCTATAGCATGTTGCTAACATGTTCTAACATGATTTAACACATTGATTTAACACATTGCTAGAATGATTTAATAGGATGCTAACATGCTTTAGCATGTTTTTAACATGTTCTAACATGATTTAACACATTGATTTAACACATTGCTAGAATGATTTAATAGGATGCTAACATGCTTTAGCATGTTGTTAACATGTTCTAACATGATTTAACACATTGATTTAACACATTGCTAGCATGATTTAATACGATGCTAACATACTATAGCATGTTGCTAACATGTTCTAACATGATTCAACACATTGATTTAACACATTGCTAGCATGATTTAATAGGATGCTAACATGCTTTAGCATGTTGCTAACATGTTCTAACATGATTTAACACATAGCTAGAATGATTTAATAGGATGCTAACATGCTTTAGCATGTTGCTAACATGTTCTAACATGATTTAACACATTGATCTAACACATTGCTAGCATGATTTAATAGGATGCTAACATACTATAGCATGTTGTTAACATGTTCTAACATGATTTAACACATTGCTAGCATGATTTAATAGGATGCTAACATACTATAGCATGTTGCTAACATGTTCTAACATGATTTAACACATTGCTAGAATGTTTTAATAGGATGCTAACATGCTTTAGCATGTTGCTAACATGTTCTAACATGATTTAACACATTGATTTAACACATTGCTAGCATGATTTAATACGATGCTAACATACTATAGCATGTTGCTAACATGTACAAACATGATTTAACACATTGATTTAACACATTGCTAGAATGATTTAATAGGATGGTAACATGCTTTAGCATGTTGCTAAAGGTTTTTAACAAGATTTAACACATTGATTTAACACATTGCTAGAATGATTTAATAGGATGCTAACATACTATAGCATTTTGCTAACATGTTCTAACATGATTTAACACACTGATTTAACACATTGCTAGAATGATTTAATAGGATGCTAACATACTATAGCATGTTGCTAACATGTTCTAACATGATTCAACACATTGATTTAACACATTGCTTGCATGATTTAATAGGATGCTAACATGCTTTAGCATGTTGCTAACATGTTCTAACATGATTTAACACATTGCTAGAATGATTTAATAGGATGCTAACATGCTTTAGCATGTTTGCTAACATGTTCTAACATGATTTAACACATTGATCTAACACATTGCTAGCATGATTTAATAGGATGCTAACATACTATAGCATGTTGCTAACATGTTCTAACATGATTTAACACATTGATTTAACACATTGCTAGCATGATTTTATATGATGCTAACATGTATTAGCATGTTGCTAACATGTTCTAACATGATTCAACACATTGATTTAACACATTGCTAGCATGATTTAATAGGATGCTAACATGCTTTAGCATGTTTTGCTAACATGTTCTAACATGATTTAACACATTGCTAGAATGATTTAATAGGATGCTAACATGCTTTAGCATGTTGCTAACATGTTCTAACATGATTTAACACATTGATTTAACACATTGCTAACATGATTTAACACATTGCTAGCATGATTTAATAGGATGCTAACATACTATAGCATGTTGCTAACATGTTCTAACATGATTTAACACATTGATTTAACACATTGCTAGCATGATTTAATACGATGCTAACATACTATAGCATGTTGCTAACATGTTCTAACATGATTTAACACATTGATTTAACACATTGCTAACATGATTTAACACATTGCTAGAATGATTTAATAGGATGCTAACATACTATAGCATGTTGCTAACATGTTCTAACATGATTCAACACATTGATTTAACACATTGCTAGCATGATTTAATAGGATGCTAACATGCTTTAGCATGTTGCTAACATGTTCTAACATGATTTAACACATTGCTAGAATTATTTAATAGGATGGTAACATGCTTTAGCATGTTGCTAACATGTTCTAACATGATTTAACACATTGATCTAACACATTGCTAGCATGATTTAATAGGATGCTAACATACTATAGCATGTTGCTAACATGTTCTAACTTGATTTAACACATTGATTTAACACATTGCTAGCATGATTTTATATGATGCTAACATGTATTAGCATTTTGCTAACATGTTTCTAGCATAATTCTATACTATCATGTTGCTAGTGTGATTTAACACATAGGCATGATTCTAACATTATTGAGCACATTGCTATCATGTTGTAACATTTTATCAACATGATTTAACACATTTCTAACATGATTTATCATGTTCCTAACACGATTTACAGTATCACATTGCAGACTGATTTCTAACTTGATTTAACATTATTTTGCACACACTGATAGCACATTTTAACATCTTGCTAACATGTTTAATACAATGCGAACATGTAGTTACTGTGACATCACACGGTCTTCCGCTGGTGTGATGCAAATCACAGCTTTCATTTGAGTCTCATTCGAGCTGCTGACATCAGATTATGGGTTATGAGTCGACTGACAGCTTTATACCGTCAATCATTCCCTGAGGTCAAAGGTCAAAGGTCAGAGGTCAAAGCTGACTGTCAGCTGGCAGCGACCCCAAAATGTGCCAACACCAAAGGCACCAGACGCTTCTTCCTTCTGTTCCTGAGACCTTCCAATGACATTATCTCACAACATGCAGCTCATATCAGGTATATATATATATATATCTATACACACACATCACTGCTCAAAAGTTTAAAAGAACTTAATACTGTCATTCATCAAGGATGCATTAAATTGACCAAAAATAAGACGTCTATAATGTTACAAAAGTTTCTATTTCAAATAAATGCAGTTCTTTTGAGCTTTCTATTCCCCAAAGAATCCTGTAAAATCAAATGTATCAGTTTCTACTATCATAAATGTTTGTTGAGCATCAAATCATCCTATCAGAATGATTTCTGAAGGATCATGTGACTCTGAAGACTGGAGTAATGATGCTGAAAATTCAGCTTTGATCACTGGATATAAATTATGTTTGACTCTATATTCACATAGAAAACAGATGATTTACATTAGAATAATATTTCACAATGTTTACTGTAAACTTTAAAAATGCTTGGTTAAAAAAAACCCAAGTTGGGTTGAAAAAGGACAAACCCAGCGGTTGTAAATGTTTGCACAATGTGCGGGTAGTTTTATTTAACTCAACTATTGTTTAAAAATTCCTATATGTCTGGCTTAAAATGAACCCAAAATATGTTGGAAATTAAAAATCAGACACATAATTACTAGAGGCAATCAAAAGGTGAACATTTATTAATAACCAATTTAATAAATGTTTATTGTTTCATTAAATGTTAAAAAAAATCTTCATTTATTAAACATATTTATAAATGTTAATTTCCAGCATACTCATAGTCACAATAGTTGACTTAAATAAAACTACCCAACTGCTGGGTTTGTCCATTTTCAACCCAACTTGGGTTGTTTTTAATGCAGCATTTATACAGTATACAGTAAAAATTGTGAAATATTATTCCAATGTAAATCATCTGTTTTCTATGTGAATAGAACCGATCATCTCTTCATACTAGTTCATTTATAGCATCAAATAAACATGAATGAACATCAGAAGGAATGTTGTTTCAAGACGTGATTCTGACTTTATATCAAATAATTCTGACTTTGTAACTCGCAATTCTGACTTTATATCAAGTAATTCTGACTTTATATCTCAAAATTCTGACTTTATATCTCAAAATTCTGACTTTATATCTCGCAATTCTGACTTTATATCAAGTAATTCTAACTTTATATCTCACAATTCTGACTTTATATCAAGTAATTCTGACTTTATATCAAATAATTCTGACTGTATATCTCACAATTCTGACTTTATATCAAATAATTCTGACTTTATATCAAGTAATTCTGACTTTATATCAAGTAATTCTGACTTTATATCTCGCAATTCTGACTTTATATCTCACAATTCTGACTTTATATCTCGCAATTCCGACTTTATATCTCACAATTCTGACTTTATATCTCACAATTCTGACTTTATATCAAATAAATTCTGACTTTATATCAAGTAATTCTGACTTTATATCAAATAATTCTGACTTTATATCTCACAATTCCGACTTTATATCTCACAATTCTGACTTTATATCAAATAATTCTGACTTTATATCAAGTAATTCTGACTTTATATCTCACAATTCTGACTTTATATCAAGTAATTCTGACTTTATATCTCACAATTCTGACTTTATATCTCACAATTCTGACTTTATATCAAATAATTCTGACTTTATATCAAGTAATTCTGACTTTATATCTCGCAATTCTGACTTTATATCTCACAATTCCGACTTTATATCTCACAATTCTGACTTTATATCAAATAATTCTGACTTTATATCAAGTAATTCTGACTTTATATCAAGTAATTCTGACTTTATATCTCGCAATTCTGACTTTATATAAAGTCATTCTGACTTTATATCTCACAATTCTGACTTTATATTAAATAATTCTGACTTTATATCAAGTAATTCTGACTTTATATCAAGTAATTCTGACTTTATATCTCACAATTCTGACTTTATATCTCACAATTCCGACTTTATATCTCACAATTCTGACTTTATATCAAATAATTCTGACTTTATATCAAGTAATTCTGACTTTATATCAAATAATTCTGACTTTATATCAAGTAATTCTGACTTTATATCAAATAATTCTGACTTTATATCTCGCAATTCTGACTTTATATCAAGTCATTCTGACTTGATGACTCGCAAAAAGTCAATATTGAGAGATAAAAACTTTTTTGTGTTACATACTTATTAGCATTCCAAAAGTATTTAGATCAAGTTACAAAACTTGGGTAATCTAACGAAAGACGTTACTTTGCATGTATTTTATAATCTGTACTGAAAAAAAGTAACCTGTATTTGATCAATGGGAGACTTCTTTCGAAAACTTTACACACCCCAAACTTTTAAATGGAAGTTTATGTGCATCTACGCAATGATCATCCTTTATTCAACTGATCTGATTTGCGATGGACTGACTATAAGTAACTTTAGAACTACATGTCGACTAACTCTCATTAGAGTATTAATAGACTGTTACGGTCAATAGAACAAGTATTCGCAAAGTTACTCATAGTCTGTAAGGGAGCATCAACATGAAGTGTTAGTAAATATTAAGCAGTCCACTAACACTCTTATGACAGCAAACACTGTGAGCGGATTCACACGGCTGCACATGTTGTCATTCGGCCCGTCTCAGGGGTTTAACACTGTTAATTGGATCACAGTAACCATCCATCTCTCACGGCACGAACTGACCCGCTTACAGAACACCACACCACCGTTGGTCCACTCCTGTCGCCGGAGCTCGAGGTCAGCATGTTCAGAACGATGTACCAGCATGCGAAGAAACATCCAGGGGTGAGTCTCATTCACTTTGCTGACTTTATAAGACACTATTTATTTCTGTGAAGCTGCTTTGAAACAGTTTGTGCCGTGTAAAGCGATGTAGAAATAAACGTTCACCATCCTCTATTGTGAAGCTGCATCACTGTAATAGTTTTTCTGAGAGCTTTTATTGACCTTCCCATTAATAGTTTTACTGTAGATAAACAAAATAATTACTCTCAGCAATATTACGTTTCACTTCACCCCATTAAAAAAGTACAGCCAAGACGAACAAAACAAGCATCGCTCTCTCAAACAGCAGCTCCGTTAATGATGACCCAGATTCTCATGTTTGGCGGGTTACCAAAACTAAACCAACGACTGTTACGCAAACGCCACTGTGTTTAGCAGTAACGAGTTACATTATGTAACGCTGCAGCTTCGTGCTGTTGTAGTTCAGAGGCCTTATGGAAAACATATAGACGTTTGCAGTCTGCCACTCAAAAACTCTTTCCGTGAGGAGATATTTCAGGGAAGGGACAGAAAACTCTGGGATCGGCAGCTGCTTACGTGTTTAGTTGTTGCAGGTCAGGAGCAGATGTTGCAGCAGATGCTGTTAAAGCTGTGTGTCTCTCTCTCACGGCCCTCACACAGGTGTTACAGTGACTAACAAGTGTGACTTTACAAATAAATCAGAAAGTTGTTGTTTTCCTCACTCAAAAGTGTGAACACTGAATATGACACTCATGAGAAGCGCACGGGAGCGGAGCGGAGCGCCACATGTATGTGTCCAAGAATTCTGTACATTTATCAAGTCTGCTTCACTTCCCCAGCAGCCAAAAAGATGTTCTAGGAACGTTTTGGTAGCGTTCTCGTTAGGTTATGAAAGCGTTTCTTTCTGAACGTCTTCTCAACATTGAAAACGTATGGAAGCTTGTTTCCGCCACGGAATAAAATGAATTTCATCTTTTTATCTCACAATTCTGACTTTTTTTCTCAGAATTACAACATATTAAGTCAGAATTGAGATATAAACTCGGAATTCTGACTTTATATCTCGCAATTCTGACTTTATATCAATTCAGACTTTATATCTCGCAATTCTGACTTTATATTTCACAATTCTGACTTTTTAACTCGCAATTCTGACTTTATATCTCGCAATTCTGACTTTATATTTCACAATTCTGACTTTTTAACTCGCAATTCTGACTTTATATCAAGTAATTCAGACTTTATATTTCACAATTCTGACTTTTTAACTCGCAATTCTGACTTTATATCAAGTAATTCAGACTTTATATCTTGCAATTCTGACTTTATATCTCACAATTCTGACTTTATATCTCGCAATTCTGACTTTATATCAAGTAATTCTGACTTTATATCAAGTAATTCTGACTTTATATTTCACAATTCTGACTTTTTAACTCGCAATTCTGACTTTATATCTCGCAATTCTGACTTTATATCTCACAATTCTGACTTTATAACTTGAAATTCTGACTCTATATCAAGTAATTCTGACTTTATATCTTGCAATTCTGACTTTATATCAAGTAATTCTGACTTTATATCAAGTAATTCTGACTTTATATCAAGTAATTCTGACTTTATATCTCGCAATTCTGACTTTATATCAAGTAATTCTGACTTTATATCAAGTAATTCTGACTTTATATCAAGTAATTCTGACTTTATATCTCGCAATTCTGACTTTATATCAAGTAATTCTGACTTTGTATCAAATAATTCTGACTTTATAACTCGCAATTCTGACTTTATATCAAGTAATTCTGACTTTATATTTCACAATTCTGACTTTTTAACTCGCAATTCTGACTTTATATCTCGCAATTCTGACTTTATATCAAGTGATTCTGACTTTATATCTCGCAAGTCTGACTTTATATCAAGTGATTCTGACTTTATATCTCACAATTCTGACTTTATATCAAATAATTCTGACTTTATAACTCGCAATTCTGACTTTATATCAAGTAATTCTGACTTTATATTTCACAATTCTGACTTTTTAACTCGCAATTCTGACTTTATATCTCGCAATTCTGACTTTATATCAAGTGATTCTGACTTTATATCTCGCAAGTCTGACTTTATATCAAGTAATTCTAACTTTATATCTCACAATTCTGACTTTATATCAAGTAATTCTGACTTTATATCAAGTAATTCTGACTTTATATCTCGCAATTGTGAGAAAAAAAGTCAGAATTGTGAGATAAAAAGTCGCAATTACAGTTTTTTTATTCGGTGGAAACAAGCTTCCATAAAAAACATTCTATTTTTAAAATCTTTAAATAAAATTGAATGGTTACACGAGCATTAAGGGAACATTCCATTTTATCATTATGGTAATTAGTATGGCGGTTACTTTTAAATATTCTCTGAAAGTTCTGACACAATCACTACATTTAAAAAAAAAACTCCACCTGAAACATATTATAAAAAAAACATTCCATGAATGATGTTTTTGAGCAAACGTTTTGAGAACATCATTAAGAACCAGATAACTTTGAATGAACGTTCCATTAACGTTACTGGAAGAACGTTTATTCATAACTTCGAGAGAACCTTGCCAGAACATTCTGCGAATGTTTCCTGTCAGCCGTGTCTTTCCACATGTGTACACCATACACTGATCAACAAAGAAAAACAATTAAAATCACCAAAAAATATATAATGAAATTTTAAGGAAAGTGAAGATAAAACATGCATTACAATGTGAACAAATTACAGAGAAAATTACTGTACTTTCAATCAAAACACAGGATTATGAGCCTTTCATCAATTTATATATAAAAAAAATACAAACAAAGACTAAATGAAAATCAAGATATAATCAAAAAATAAAAATGAGTGAAACTTCATCATCAACACAAAGATGATCAAACCAACTATCAAACAAGACAAGCGCTCAGAAACATCAATTGACCACAAAACGCCCATCAGGATTGAATTCAGCGGCGAGATGAGAGAAACCAAAGCAAAAACACATGTTGCGCTCGGCTTAGGACGCTTCAACATATTTGATAAGCTAATTTGAATATCTTCCAGTAACCCCTGGAGGATTATGCAAATAACTGTTACAGGAGGCAGTTTTGACAACATAAGGCTAAGTCTGTGTCTGCCTGTCTTTCACTTTCTCAAACACAGGAAAAATGTGGCGATTCTGCCATCCGAACTGATGCGTCACATTTACTCTTTTAATATGTATTTCTATTCTAATCCCTGTTATCATTCACACACACACACACACACACACACACACTGAAGTCTCCCGGTAGAATGTGTGTGTGTGTGTGTGTGATCCTGTCACTCAGTCTGATCGGCGGCACACACACACACACACACACACACACACACACACACACACACTAGCGGCTGTGTCCTTCGTCACTCAACCCAGACTGACACACACAGTGTGTCTTCATGCATATAAAAGAGAGTGTGTGTGTATGTGTGTGTTCATTTAGACCTGAAACCTACTTGATGCAAGTACATGAACACACACACTTCTGACTGCACAGGCTCCATTTCACACACCGTTGCGCTCTGAAACATGTCAGACGGCGTCTCCTGCACTCGCTTCCCTCTTTCAGCTTGTGATGGAGCAGCAGTTCTTGCTGAGTTAGTTAAAGTTGCTTAAACCAGCGGAGTCATTACTCGGATATTTACATTTATGCATTTGGGAGACGTTGTTTTCCAAAGTCCCTTGCATTGCATTCACGGTGAACATCAGTTCATTGGGAATCGAACTGTAAACATGTGACAGTGGAACTAATTTTACGTTTATAGCTTAAACAGGGTATGGCGCTTGCAACGCCAAGATCATGGGTTCGATTTCTCAGGGAATGCATGGTACACCTTGAATTCAAAGCATTTGCCAAATGGATAAATGTCGCAGAATAACACATCTACTCATAAATCTGCTATAAAACGAATGAGTAGATGGACAGCGGCGAAAGTTGCTCATAATGAGGCGTTCTGCCATGTGGTATGAATGTTGCGTATGCGAAAAATTGCGTGCGACTTAATCCTTTACTTAGGTGAAAAACGCGAAGGCGCCCCCTGGTGGCCGATATCTTTCTAATTTCTCACAGGCCTCTGGAGCCGTGAGTCAAATGGGCTCAGCGAGTTTCGTTCCGATCGGCTTTCGTTAATCTAGTCTGACAGCTGCTCGAATTTCATTGGCCGATGACAGACATGTTTTTTGAAATGCCTCAATGTCCTCATAAACCGTCGCGGTGCCTTGGACAAAGACACTGCATGCCCATTTTTGAGTCAATCAGACTAATGGTGAAGTAGTTAAAACGGTTTTCATGTTTTTTCCATGTTATAGCGCCACCAAGTGGCCAGTCGCCGTGTCATTTTTCACGCGGCCACAGAATGAGCTCTTATATAGGTGTGCCAAATTTGGTGAAAATATCTCATTCCGTTCACGAGTTATGGCCATTTTAGTAAAAGTGACTCCGCCCACTTCGAAGTTTTGGCGGGACCGTGAATTGAAATTTCAACTTTTTTTTTTTTTTTTTGATAATTATCAGACTCCGGAGAATCTCGACTAGGACTAGTTCGCAATAGTAGGTTTTTAAAAATAATTCAAAAAACCTGAACATTTCGCTGAGCTTTTAATTCTTCACGTCCTCTTTCAGCTCATCCCTCAGTTCATCTTCCTGTTTGTGGGTGTGAGCGGAGCTTCTCTCTATCTGATCCGACTGGCTCGTGGACCTCATGTCAGGTGAGAGGACACAAATCCACCTGGAAAATCATCCCACTTTACAAGGCAGTTAATGAGGATTTACAGAAAGGGAGATGGACATCTTTTGCTCACCCTCATGTTGTTTAAACCTGAAGAATAAACACGAGCAGTTTGTTCTTAACGCTGACACAGCACAAGACAACCAGTCACATGACATCATATGGTGCTGTTACAATGTATCAGACAGCAACAATAGTAACTGTAATGTCTAGCTTTTTGAAACATTTTGAAATTCTAAATTCTGATTGGAATGCTAGTTGCTTATGTTTGTGGTGTGCATTAATTCATCCCTGTGAGAAACAACCTTTGCGTAATGAATGAAAGCTTGTTTCCGCCATGAAATAAAAAATAAAAAAAGGTAATTGTGACTTATTATCTAACAATTCTGACTTTATATCTCGCAATTCCGACTTTATATCTCGCAATTCCGACTTTATATCTCGCAATTCCGACTTTATATCTCGCAATTCCGACTTTATATCTCGCAATTCCGACTTTATATCTCGCAATTCCCACTTTATATCTCGCAATTCCGACTTTATATCTCGCAATTCCCACTTTATATCTCGCAATTCCGACTTTATATCTCGCAATTCCGACTTTATATCTCGCAATTCCCACTTTCTATCTCGCAATTCCGACTTTATATCTCGCAATTCCGACTTTATATCTCGCAATTCCCACTTTATATCTCGCAATTCCGACTTTATATCTCGCAATTCCGACTTTATATCTCGCAATTCCCACTTTATATCTCGCAATTCCCACTTTATATCTCGCAATTCCCACTTTATATCTCGCAATTCCGACTTTATATCTCGCAATTCCGACTTTATATCTCGCAATTCTGACTTAATATCTCGCAA
This sequence comes from Opsariichthys bidens, assembly GCA_037194245.1. NCBI lineage: Eukaryota > Metazoa > Chordata > Actinopteri > Cypriniformes > Xenocyprididae > Opsariichthys > Opsariichthys bidens. The sequence goes on along the minus strand of CM074298.1, from coordinate 968,596 downwards.
TTCTGACTTTATATCTCTCAATTCTGACTTTATATCTCTCAATTCTGACTTAATATCTCGCAATTCTGACTTTATATCTCTCAATTCTGACTTTATATCTCAATTCTGACTTAATATCTCGCAATTCTGACTTTATATCTCTCAATTCCGACTTTATATCTCGCAATTCTGACTTAATATCTCGCAATTCTGACTTTATATCTCTCAATTCCGACTTTATATCTCGCAATTCTGACTTAATATCTCGCAATTCTGACTTTATATCTCTCAATTCTGACTTAATATCTCTCAATTCTGACTTAATATATATCAATTCTGACTTAATATCTCTCAATTCTGACTTAATATCTCTCAATTCTGACTTAATATCTCTCAATTCTGACTTAATATATCTCAATTCTGACTTTGTATCTCGCAGTTGGGAGTTTAAATCTCACAATTTTGAGAAAAAAAATCATAATTACCTTTTTTATGTAGTAGCAGAAACAAGCTTCCATATTAATGAACAACGACAGTCTGCCAAAAAAACTGGCCTCCGTCACCCCGGCCTGATAATTACCCTCCTTCAGTTTTACCCTCCTTTACAGTCACTCATCCTCATCGTCTCTCCCGCCTTCCCAGTGCTGTTTTTTTTCACTCGCTTTCTTTCTCCTCTCTGGTCTGGCCTTACCCTCATTCTGTCAGCTGGGACAGGAAGAATAACCCTGAACCGTGGAACAAACTCGACCCGACCTATCAGTACAAGGTAAACAGCCCAGCGACTGCTCTGTGATCAGCTGCAGACTGACAGCGCAGACACATCCGTCACTCCCGCTGTTCCCAGATCAGCCGGCGCGCGTGCTGAGTTTCATCGAACACGATGGAGCGATGCGTGACAGGAGACGTCAAACCGTATCTTAACTAACACTAGTGCACTTCAAATTCTCGGATGATGCTCTTAATTAACCCGAAAAAACAAACACATTTCACGTACTTTAAAGTCATGAAAGGGAAGTTGGCTTCTTAAACAAGAACGAATGTGGGCGGGGCTTGATTGTGTCTGTGGGGAGTTGATTGGATGGTGGTGATTGCTATTGGTGGATCTCACGTGAGTGACAGGTTGCCCCGCCCTCATCATCAGAGAAGAGACGCTGCGTGAGGGAAGGGAAGATACTGAAATGCTATTTAAACTTCGTCTAACCCTCCGGACTGTTCGGACTCAGTTTGCTACATCTTTTCTAAAACTTTTCTAATAAATCATGTTAACAAAACTGCTAAAGCGTGCTAGCAAATTGCTAAATCATGATGACAACATGTTAAATGATGCTAGCAATGCTCTAAATAATGAAAACAACAGGCTAATCATGCTAATGTTTAATCATGCTAGCAAAATGTTAAATCATGATAGCAATTTGCTAACTCAGGCCAGTAATGTGTTAAAATAAAATCAGCAATGTGTTAATTCAAGTTAGTAAAAATGCAAATGAATGCTACCAAAGTGCTAATTCATGTTAGCAACATGCTAAAACACATTGTTAACATGTTAGCAAATGCTAATTAATGCTAGCAATGTGCTAAAACATGTTAACTATGTGCTAATAAATGTTAGCAATGTGATAATTCATGCTAGCAACATGCTAAAACACTAGCAATGTGCAAAGACATTTAAATTCCTTCTAACAACATTCTAAAACACATTGTTAACGTGTTAGCAAATGTTAATTAATGCTAGCAATGTGCTAAAACATGGTAGCTATGTGCTAATTAATGTTAGCAATGTGATAATTCATGCTAGCAACATGCTAAAACACATTGTTAACATGTTAGCAAATGCTAATTAATGCTAGCAATGTGCTAAAACATGGTAGCTATGTGCTAATTAATGTTAGCAAGGTGATAATTCATGATAGCAACATGCTACTTAATGCTAGAAAAGTGCTAAAACATGTTGCTAACATGTTAACAATATGATAATTCATGCTAACAATGTGTTAAAACATGATAATTCAAGCTAGCATTGTGTTAATTCATGGTAGTAATGTGTTAAAACATGTTAGTAATGTGCTAATTCATGTTAGCAACATGCTAATTAATGCTAGCAAAGTGTGAAAACATGCCGGTAACGCTAGCAATATGCTAATGTGAACAATGTGTTAGAACATGGTGACAATGTGCTAATTCATGTTAACAACATGCTAAAACTCTAACAATGTGTGAAAAAATTAAAATTCATTCCAGCAACATGCTAAAACACATTGTTAACATGTTATCGAATGCTAATTTATTGCTAGCAATGTCCTTAAACATGCTAATTAATGCTGGCAATGTGCTAAAACATGTTAGCTACATGCTAATTGATGCTAACAACGTGTTAAAACGGTTCTGTCTTCTGATAGTGTGTAATGCCTTCAAAACCATCAATCTTTTAGCGTTAAAACTACTTTAAACTTCAAACTATTTCCAACTGAAAACTTTGAAAACCAAAGTCCTTCAAACTTTCTGTTCATGCTTTCTCAAGCCAACTTCAAAGTTTGCCTCCAACATGTTCATCTAGTTTTGATTATGAGGCACATTTATTTGCAAACTACGGGTAAATTAATTAATTTGTGTGAAACACACAGCGTTCGTTCACGTCTTATTTAGAAGGAATATTTTATATCGCAGCGGGTGAATGTTTTGTTCTCGTTTGGAACATCTTGATCACCTCCAACCATTATGAAAGTATTAACGAAGGCAGACGGCGAGAATGAGCGAGGTGTCCTCAGAGGAGACACGCGCGTTCACGGGAAGTCTGCGTTCAGGCTCACCAAAGGTCACGACTCGACATGTTTGATTCTCAAGAAGAGCCAAAGGTCAGAAATCAAGAATCCAGCGGCGTCTCAACATTAATCATAATGAGAGAAACAGAAGCAGAGAGAGAGAGAGAGAGAGAGAGAGAGAGAGAGATCAATGAGGATATGAAAATAAAATAACACCGGCTGAAGAACGTGTCTCCTGTCACACTTTCAGAACGTAAACACGATTTCTGTCACAGAAAACCTGACGCTCCGAGACCTTTTCACAAAAACAGTAAAGCACGAATGCAGGAATTGAGGAATTTTTTCAGCTGTTTCAAGCTGGTCAAGCAAGAGAAAATGGAGCATCTGATCAGCAAACTCTCCTCACCAAGAGGAATCCTTCAGGTCATAAACACTGCATTAGCATTAGTTCACTTCAGAATTAAAATGTCCTGATCATTCACTCTCCTCCATGTCATCCAAGAATATCTTTCTTTCTTCAGTCGAAAAAAATGAGGAAAACATTCCAGGGTTTTTCTCCATATAGTGGACTTCAATGGGGTTCAACGGGTCCAAATGTCAGTTTCAGTGCAGCTTCAAAGATCTACATGATCCAGACGAGGAATAAGAGTCTGATCTAGAGAAACCAGCGCACATTTTATACAAAAATATACTTTATAACCACAAATGCTCGTCTTGCACTTCTCTGTGATGCGCCACACATCACGTCATCACGATGGAAAGGTACAAAGACTAAGTCAAACACCTTTACAAAAAAAAGTAAAACAATGATGTCGGATGATTTTGAATTTGGAGGAGAAAATGAGATGGAGTTTTTCT
>CM074298.1:940000-960000 GCA_037194245.1 Opsariichthys bidens | reverse complement strand
AAATGTGTGTGTGTGTGAATGAATGAGTGCATTTGAGCAAATGTGTGTGTGAATGAATGAGTGCGTTTGAGCACATGTGTGTGTGTGTGAATGAATGAGTGCATTTGAGCAAATGTGTGTGTGTGTGAATGAATGAGTGCGTTTGAGCACATGTGTGAGAATGAATGAGTGCATTTGTGTGTGTGTGAATGAATGAGTGCGTTTGAGCAAATGTGTGTGTGTGTGAATGAATGAGTGCATTTGAGCAAATGTGTGTGTGAATGAATGAGTGCGTTTGAGCAAATGTGTGTGTGTGTGAATGAATGAGTGCATTTGAGCAAATGTGTGAGAATGAATGAGTGCATTTGTGTGTGTGTGAATGAATGAGTGCGTTTGAGCAAATGTGTGTGTGTGTGTGAATGAATGAGTGCGTTTGAGCACATGTGTGAGAATGAATGAGTGCATTTGTGTGTGTGTGAATGAATGAGTGCATTTGTGTGTGTGTGAATGAATGAGTGCATTTGTGTGTGTGTGTGAATGAATGAGTGCGTTTGAGCAAATGTGTGTGTGTGTGAGAATGAGTGAGTGCGTTTGTGTGTGTGTGTGTGTGAATGAATGAGTGCGTTTGACCAAATGTGTGTGTGTGTGTGTGTGAGAGAGAATGTGAATGAATGAATGTGTGCGAGTGTGAGTGAGTGTGTGTGTGTGTGTGAGGTGAGAACAGCTTCCTTGAGCTGTTGATCACAGCTGAGACTTCAGTGTGAAAATCTGTTTACCAGACATACGTGTGTGTGTGTGTGTGTGTGTGTGCTCAGCCTCTCAGCTCAGGTGTAAACAAACTCAAGTGTGTGTGTTTGCATGGCTGTCAAATGTTCACAGAAAATACAGTTGAAGTATGAGTACTGAGGTCAAATATTTAAGTATCTAGACAAGAGCAAACTGGAAGTTCTAAGTCATTATGAAATTTAATATGGACAATTCTTGTTTTTTTATGGAATATTTGCAGTGTTTATTATGCTTTATCGGTGCACATCATTATTGTGTTAAATTCATGTTCCTCATAATCTTGAATCAGCATCTCTTCTCTGATGACGAGGGCGGGGCAACCTGTCACTCACATGAGATCCACCAATAGCAAACCACCACCATCCAATCAACTCCCCACAGACACAATCAAGCCCCGCCTACATTTGCTCTTGTCCGGGAAGCCGCTTAATAGAACAGATTTAGGCCCGGTTTCACAAACCGGGCTTAGATTAAGCCAGCATTAGTTATTTTAGGACATTTAAGTAGCTGAAACAAACAAAAACAAGTAAACTTGTTTCCATTAGCTTCAGATATAGACCGGATTGTCGGATGAAGAAGAATGACTGCAGCCCCAAAAAACAAACAAAAATAACTCAACTGGAAATTACAGTAAAAATACAGTGCAGCCACAATAAAGATTCTTTCCTAAGGAAGCTTCGTTTCCTCCATGGGAATAAAATGACTTTCTAAATCTCACAATTTGGAGAAAAAAGTCAGAATTTATTATGCCGGAAACAAACGTCCACGCGTTTCGAACCCGCATTGATGGACACTTTTCAAAACGGTCCGAAATAATGAGGGACAATGAACAAAAAAAAGTTACTTTCGGGCTCAACTTTTGTGTGTGTGTTCCTGCTCTTCATCAGGTCTGAACCACTGAGCGCAGCTTCTCTCCAGAGGATCGTTATGGCTCTATAAGAGACACTTACACTTGATTATGAGATAATTATGACACATTAGCCATTGTTTAGAGTTTAAATGGGACTCTAAAACGCCACTTAAGCCATCGACTCCGTACCGCCACATCACGGTCCTGCAGGGCTTTAATTATGACACGCCTTCAAACGGCGACGTGCCACTCCAAATAAACCAGCACAATTAATTGCGGTCGCGGTCGTCTATCCGTCCCTCACTGATTTATTGTCAAATTAGCGCCTGTCTTTGCCTGCAGGAGGAGGAGGGAGAGAGAATTCCCGATCATGTCGGCTCATCTCCGAGATCCCAAAGCAAACACACACCGACACGGGCGAACCGGTGACACCATCACATTATCCGTGTTTGAACACGGAATGACAGAAAACCTAACAGAACTGCAGTGTTCAGAAACTAAAACCTTTTTTCTTCTCCTTGATTGGATTTTTCCCATTTTTCCCACCATTTTTAATTTCGCTGAAAACCTACTTTTTCCAACTCGCCCGTGACGGTTTGTCGGATTTTCACCAGAACTGGCTCACATCATCTTGGCAAATTGTTATTAAAATCTTTGTCGAAAACCCAACGGTTTTACATTCCGTCATTTAGCAGATGCTTTTATCCAAAGCGACTCACAAGTGAGGAAAACAAACAAGCGATTCTTCATGAATTGGCAAATAACACAGGAAGTGCTCACAGACATTGCTCAGTTCCATAAGCTAGAGTACGAAGGGAAAAGGGAAGGAAAGTTTTTTTTTTTATGAGGGGATCGAGTGTTCACGGAAGAGATGAGTTTTCAGATGTCTCTTGAATATTGCCAGGGATTCTGCGTTCCTGATGGAAGTAGGGAGATCATTCCACCGGCAGGGAACAGAGAACGAGAAGGTTCTGGAAAATGATTTTGTGCCTCTCTGTGACGGTACCACAAGCCTTTGCTCCTTTAGTGATCGCAGGCTTCTAGTGGAGATGTAGTGTTGTGTCAGTGTGTGGAGGTTAGGAGGAGCAGAGCCTGTGGTGGATCTGTAAGCATCAGCGCTTTGAACTTGATGCGAGCAGCGCAGAGAGATGAAGAGGGGCGTGACGTGGACTCGTTGAAGACCAGACGTGCAGCAGCGTTCTGGATCATTTGAAGAGGTTTGATTGCACTTGACCGCAGTCCAGCCAGAAGAGCACTGCAGTAATCAAGCCTTGAAATGACTAGGGCCTGGACAAGAAGTTGTGTTGCTCAGTCAGGAAGGGACGGATTTTCCTGATGTTGCGAAGTGCAAATCTGCATGACCGCGCCGTCTTTGAGATGTGGTCTCTGAAGGTCAGTTGGTCAACTCCAAGATTTCTGGCCGACTTTGATGGGGTAATGGTGGTTGTACCAAGCTGTATGTTGATGTCGTGTTGTGGAGTCGGAGTGGCAGGGAAGACTAAAAGCTCAGTCTTTGCCAGGTTGAGCTGCAGGTGGTGCTCTTCCATCCACGTGGAGATGTCCGCCAGACAACTTGAGATCCGAGTTGTCCAAAAACGCGCGAACGAATTAGACGAAGAGCACATAAAAACGGATGTGAGGACGCCCATATATGGAACATCGTCACAAACACGATCTGAGGCAACTTGAATTTGGCACAGTGCCACCTACTGGTCGGGAGGCATGAGAAAAGTTTTTTTTGTTTATTAATTCTGAACGGTTAGGCCAAACAGTGCAACGTACAGTCGAATTTTTCAGCAAGTTTAATTTTTTTTAATAAAACCACCTCATGAAACTCTGTACGTGTCATCAGCACTCTGCCCTGAAGCTACTCAAAAGTGGAGACAGCGCCACCATGTGGTTAAAAAAAAAAAAATGAAATTACCCAAAAAGCTAATTACTTTTGCTTCATTTTGTCTTTTAAATTGAAGTTAGAGTTGATACTGAAAGCAATCATACCAATTATTCCATAGTTGGTCAAAATGTGTCCCTGCCATTTTAAATTTTGTTGAAAACCTACTTTTTCCAACTCGTCCTTGACAGTTTGTCCGATTTTCACCAAAACTGGTTCACATCATCTTCAGACCATTTTGGCAAACTGCTATTAAAATCTTTTTCATAAGCCCGACCGTTCTCCAATAACGCGCAAACGAATTACACGAAGAGCACGTACAAATGGATGCAGCGTTTCCGCACAGCTCCACCTACTGGTCAGGAGATGTTATAAAAGCCATTATTTATAACTTCTGAACAGTTTGCTCAAACAGTCTGATACCCAATTTTCCCAAATCGCTCGTTTTGAGCGTCGGCAAGTTTGAGTTTTGATGTAAAATGGCGTATTTTGATAAACCCAACAGTTTTGCACGTAAAAATGGATAAATCTCTGCAACACTTTAACATATTGAAGCGAGTCTCGGTACATGTAATGACCTGAGGCTACAGCGTTTCCACACAGCTCCACCTACTGGTCAGGAGATATAAAAAAAAATTCATTTTATACCTTCTTAACAGTTTGCCTAAACAGAGCAGCAAACCAAGTCAAGCATTACCCAATTTTTTTCCATTTTGTCCATTTTGAGGGTCAGCAAGTTTGAATTTTGTTGTAAAACGCCACATTTTATGAACGCATTATGAAACTTTGTACATCAGCACTGTGTCCCGAAGCTTCTCAAAGTTGAGACCTTGTGATTTTAAAATAATGAAATTTCCAAAAAGGTTAATAGTTACTGATTTTGCCTTTTTAAATGAACTAGAGCTGATCTATTCCTTGAATCATACCAATGATACCGTAGTTGGTCGAACTGTCTGTCTGCCATTTTGACTCTCTTTGAAAACCTAATTTTTTGAATTCCTCCTAGACAGTTCATCCGGTTTTCACCAAAATTGGCACAGATTGTTGTGAGAACATGGTAACACAATGTTATTAAAAGCTCTCCGATTGGCCAAACCGTTTTCGAATAATGCAAAAACAAACTGGTGCCAAGCTGATTCTGAGGCTCTTCAACGCTTCAGCATATCGACTCCAAACATCGCATGCGTCGTCGTCTCCTCAAACTGACCACACGACATCCGTTGGGTAACAATGCCACCGACTGGTCAAGGAGTGAGTTAGTTTCGTATTACTAGTGGTTGCATTTGATTTTTCAGCCATTTTGACTAAAATTTAAAATCGTTTTAAAGTAAATCCCCCACCAAATTCAGTGTAAGAATTCAAAGACATTCAAAATATAAATCACTTGTGATTTTAGGGCTTGACTTGACCCGCACAAACTCGTTTAATCTGTTGATTAAACAGCCGCTCTTTCAGTCTGTCGTATTACGCCGAGATGTATTTTTAAACGCACGTTTCTGAATAATCCTCTGACTCAAAACACATTATTCTGCTGAAGATGACGGGCCAGAGAGACTGCTGCGATCAGAACAGAGCCGATCAATGATCCCCACACACACACACACACACAAATGAACAGGAAAAAGAGGTGCATTTTCCTACCGTACGATTTTATTGGGATTAGACATTTTTAGAAAATTATTTGTAAAGATCTGTCCATTTAAAAAGAATAATAAAGGTGTTTTGTCAGGAGAATGAAGGTAGAGGATTGTAGACGTGTGCAACATGAAAGTATTTATCAATATCAATATATTTGCCGTAAATGCTCCGAAGAACAGAAATCACTCCAGACGAGATCCGACAAATAAACACTCCAGCGACGTAAACGGTTACAGTCCTTACCTACACCACTGTACATTTACAAAACAGCTTCAATTATCCAAGACTCGAGACTAAGACTCGAGTAGAAAAGAACAGAAAACGAGAATCACAGTCTGTAAACATTTAGCATCGTTAGTCTGTTGGTTCCTCACTCGATATGGAAGATAAAGATGTTAGTCGCGTCCCAAACGTCATCCAGAAGGAATAAATCATCCAGAGCGCTGACGTCTGAATGAAACAAGCACACGCCGCAAACGTTAGCGAATCTACTGTCTAATACAGTCCGGCGTGTTTCGTTCTTCCACGTTCCGGTCAGTTTGATGGGATTGGGACGTTCATGTCACTACTGGTCACTTTAAGACTTCTAGTTCCAGTAAATGATTAATAAAATAGTGATTGATCATAAAGCTAAACAGCAAAAAAGAACAGAAAAATAAGACTCTTTGTAAGTGTGTGGTCTGGGGAAAGAGCCGGCGACGTGTGCGATCCGCTCCCTCGTTACCCAGATTATTCCAGCTTTAATGGTCGTGGAATCCGGGCATCGGGAACGGACGGGCGAAAGCCTCCACGCGCAAACGCAGGTCGGCGATGCGGGACGCCGTCTCTGCATCTTCCAGCAGGAAACTCTTGAAATCAGCCAGCTTTTCTGAAGAAAAATGAGTTGGAGAAAATTATAACAGCAAAACAGAACATTTATTTGATCAAAAATACAGTAAAAATTGTGAAATATTATTCTAATGTAAATCATGTGTTTTCTATGTGAATATATAGTCGAATATAATTTATATCCAGTGATCAAAGCTGAATTTTCAGCATCATTACTCCAGTCTTCAGAGTCACATGATCCTTCAGAAATCATTCTGATAGGATGATTTGATGCTCAACAAACATTTATTAATATTTTGTCAGGATTCTATCCGATATACTTTTCTTTTAGTTTTACTTCATGGACTAAAATACCTAAAACTGTAATAAAAAAAAAAAAAAACAGACATTTAAAATAAAACCAATAAAAATGACAAAAAACAAGCTAAACTTTTACAGAAAGTAAAATTGAAAACGGAAAAAAAAATTATTTTCAGAATATTTTGTTACATGTCTTTCCTGTCACTTTTGATCAAATTACCCAAACTTTTGTATGGTGTATCACAGTTTCCACAAAAATACTGTTTTCAACACTGATAATAATCATAAATGTTTGTTGATCATCAAATCATCCTATCAGAATGATTTCTGAAGGATCATGTGACTCTGAAGACTGGAGTAATGATGCTGAAAATTCAGCTTTGATCACTGGATATAAATTATATTTGACTATATAGTCACATAGAAAACTGATGATTTACACTGTAAAAATATTTCACAATTTTTACTGTATTTTTGATCAAATAAATGCAGCTTTGGTGAACAGAAGAAACTATTCCAAACATTTGACCAGTAGTGCATTTCCTTTACTAGACACTATTTATTTATTTATTAGAATCTTTAGTAACATTATAAACTGTCACTTTTGATCTAATTAATGCATTCTTGTGGACTATTAATTTCTTTTTTCAATTATCTTTTCAATGGTAGTGTATAACAATATTTGTTTTTAATGGCACATGATGATACTGAGGATCAAGTTCAAAATTTCTTAAAATTAAACAGAATTTGCACAATATTTACAATGAATAACAATGAGTAATTTAAATAATTATGGAAGCTTCTTCCCACCGTGGAATAAAAAAAAAAAATCTAATTATGACTCCCCCCCCTCACAATTCGAGTTTATATCTTACATTTTAGGGGAAAAAGTCAGGATTGCGAGATATAAACTCACAAATCTGAGTTTGTAACTCGTACCTGCGACTTTTTATCTCGCAATTGTTTTCTTTTATTGTTTTTTACTCTGTGATGAAAACAAACTTCCATAAATGACCATGAAACATCCTCTACATTCACTAGAGCTAAAAAGCAGAAGCAGAGATCTAGAACTCACTGGTCTTGCTCTTCACGTCCAGAGCGATCTTGATGCCCTGATCGATGAAATCCACCACCTGCTGGAAGTCTGATTCCTTGAACTGGCGGGACGTGAGCGCAGGGGTTCCTGGGACACCAGAAGATGGATTTTTATATGAATTTTGGCGTTAAAAAAAACACACTGGATGGAAACACTAGGACAAAGGCCCCCAAAAAACATTGCAAAAGCTCCACGACCCCGCCGTTAAAAAATATATACCGACATTTACCTACAAACACATTTATTAACAAGTTTGTAAGAATTTCATGTGAATTATGAGAAAACATTCGTTACAAATATATTTAAATCCATAACACTAACCTTACATACTTTCACAAAAAACATCAAATTTTAGAACAATTGGAATATTTTAATTATTTTAATATATTGATTTGGACTAGCTACGGCCCACCGGGGGGCCGCGGCCACAGTTAGGGAAGCACTGCACTATGATACGCATAAAAAACCCTCATGCGTTCAATGTTTTTATCTGATAAGACGTGCATACAGGAAGCTCATTAATCCCACAAAACACTCATGTGGCTGGGATTAACTGGACTAACCAGCAGACCAAATGTTGGTGTGGTGGTTCTGAAACGCCCGAGTCGAAGTCTGTCATCAGAATGATTTGCTTTAATTCCCTCCAGAAGCGCGTCACATGACAGCAGGGCTGCGCTTCCATTACGATTATTTTGGCGATTAATCGTTCATTTCCAGGAAGTGACGATTTTGTCACATGGGACGGAAATGCTGCTTTATTTCGATAAAGAGCTGCAACTAACGACATTTTTTCTGTCTGTTTTTTCTAATCTAACGATGATTTTTTGATTAGTTGACTAATCTAACGATGATTTTTTTTTATTAGTTGACTAATCTAACGATGATTTTTTTTTATTAGTTGACTAATCTAACGATGATTTTTTTTTATTAGTTGACTAATCTAACGATGATTTTTTTTTATTAGTTGACTAATCTAACGATGATTTTTTTTTTATTAGTCGACTAATCTAATGATGATTTTTTTTGATTAGTCGACTAATCTAACGATGATTTTTTTTGATTAGTCGACTAATCTAACGATGATTTTTTTTGATTAGTTGACTAATCTAACGATGATTTTTTTTGTTAGTTGACTAATCTAACGATGATTTTTTTTTATTAGTCGACTAATCTAACGATGATTTTTTTTGATTAGTTGACTAATCTAACGATGATTTTTTTTGTTTAGTTGACTAATCTAACGATGATTTTTTTTGTTTAGTTGACTAATCTAACGATGATTTTTTTTGATTAGTCGACTAATCTAACGATGATTTTTTTGATTAGTCGACTAATCTAACGATGATTTTTTTTTATTAGTCGACTAATCTAACGATGATTTTTTTTGATTAGTCGACTAATCTAACGATGATTTTTTTTGATTAGTTGACTAATCTAACGATGATTTTTTTTGTTTAGTTGACTAATCTAACGATGATTTTTTTTTATTAGTCGACTAATCTAACGATGATTTTTTTTTATTAGTTGACTAATCTAATGATGATTTTTTTTGATTAGTCGACTAATCTAACGATGATTTTTTTGATTAGTCGACTAATCTAACGATGATTTTTTTTGATTAGTCGACTAATCAAACGATGATTTTTTTTGATTAGTTGACTAATCTAACGATGATTTTTTTTGATTAGTCGACTAATCTAACGATGATTTTTTTTGATTAGTCGACTAATCTAACGATGATTTTTTTGATTAGTCGACTAATCTAACGATGATTTTTTTTTATTAGTCGACTAATCTAACGATGATTTTTTTTTGATTAGTCGACTAATCTAACGATGATTTTTTTTGATTAGTCGACTAATCTAACGATGATTTTTTTGATTAGTCGACTAATCTAACGATGATTTTTTTTGATTAATCGGCTAATCTAATGATGATTTTTTTCGGTTAGTTGACTAATCTAACGATGATTTTTTGATTAGTCGACTAATCTAACGGTGATTTTTTTTCATTAGTTGACTAATCTAACGATTATTTTTATTAAGGTTTTTTTTTAAATTAATCTAGTGATCTTTTTTTACGTAAGAAGTTAGAACTAATTTATCAGTTCATTGAGGTGTAGAAACACTGGGACACGCCATTATGTAATAATATGATTTGATTTTGATTAATAATAAGCCACTCATGTGTGCTCGTCCAGTGGCAGACGCTCAAAATATGATGTTGCGCGCGCAAAAATTCGGCAGAGATCCAATTCCACAGGTGGAACGCCATTTCGGTTCTGCAAAGGGAACAAAGGAGCGTTTTATTCGGCCTCTGTTTAAAGTATTCCCACACTTTTGATCATCGTAGTCCGGGTTTTTGTGATAGAATGGAACTTTCTTCGTTCCCGGGAGCAGAAGCCGCCGTTACGCCAGATGAACGTAAACCGTGTGACGCGTCGACACATTTCACGCACGTCGACGTAATCGCTGCAGCACTAATTCGATACTCCAATTTTGCGCACAACTTTGCATGGAAACACAGCGAGCGGCTGCTTTATCCGAGCACGCGGCGTTTCTCACCGAGCCGCAGGCCGCCGGGCGTGAGCGCGCTCTTGTCGCCGGGACACGTGTTCTTGTTGGCCGTGATGGACACCAGCTCCAGAACTCGTTCTGCACGCGCTCCGTCCATTCCCTGAGGCCTCAGGTCCACCAGAACCAGGTGATTATCCGTTCCTCCTGAAGAAACACAAACAGACACATTACAAACGAAAGTACAGTTTACCATCTTTACTGGAGTATTTTTTATTTTGAGCAACTTTTACTAAGAATAAGATCGTACTTTTTACTCCACTGCATTTCAATAAACATATCGTTACTCGTTATTTTAAAACGAAGAAATCGTCACACGTTCAGAGCGGCGTCCGACTCGTGCACGAACTGATTCTTTTCAACCGTCCTGTTAAATCAGTTCACAAATCACGTCAAACGATTCATTCTCGAGTGAACAACTGATTCAACGACTCATCCAGAGCGAGTCTCCGGTGAACTGAATCGACGAATCTGATGAATTGATGACGCAGTTATTAACGTCGTAAATCTAGAAAGGTTTTTCATTTGTAAAAAATGTGTACTTTGTGTTACGTTACCTTGGCATTAAATAACTAGTCCTCAAATTTGGCGTTTTTCTGTCGTAATCCATCTTTCCAAGTCATAGAAATGCTTCTTTTAAAATTGGACTTGTAGTTTCAACTCTAGACACCATGATGACTTCGGAGAACCTCGAAATGTTCAAGTCGGGGTCTGTTAGTGCAGGGGTTCCCAAACTTTTTAGCCCGTGACCCCCATGATAAATGCGCTGCTGCTCCGCGACCCCGCACCTCCCCCACCTCAACAACTACCCCCCATCCCCCCTCAACAACTACCCCCACCCCCCCACAACTACCCCCCCACCCTCAACAACTACCCCCCACAACTACCCCCCAACAACTACCCCCCACCCTCAACAACTACCCCGCACCTCCCCCACCTCAACTACCCCCCCAACAACTACCCCCACCCTCAACTACCCCGCACCTCCCCCCCAACAACTACCCCCCCAACAACTACCCCCCACCCTCAACAACTACCCCGCACCTCCCCCACCTCAACAACTACCCCCCTCAACAACTACCCCCACCCCCCCACAACTACCCCCACCCTCAACAACTACCCCGCACCTCCCCCACCTCAACTACCCCCCCAACAACTACCCCCCACCCTCAACTACCCCGCACCTCCCCCACCTCAACTACCCCCCCAACAACTACCCCCACCCTCAACAACTACCCCGCACCTCCCCCACCTCAACAACTACCCCCCCTCAACAACTACCCCCACAACTACCCCCCACCCTCAACAACTACCCCGCACCTCCCCCACCTCAACTACCCCCCCAACAACTACCCCCCACCCTCAACAACTACCCCACACCTCCCCCACCTCAACTACCCCCCCAACAACTACCCCCCACCCTCAACTACCCCGCACCTCCCCCCCAACAACTACCCCCCACCCTCAACAACTACCCCGCACCTCCCCCACCTCAACAACTACCCCCCTCAACAACTACCCCACCCCCCCCACAACTACCCCCACCCTCAACAACTACCCCACACCTCCCCCACCTCAACAACTACCCCCCTCAACAACTACCCCCACAACTACCCCCCACCCTCAACAACTACCCCGCACCTCCCCCACCTCAACTACCCCCCCAACAACTACCCCCACCCTCAACAACTACCCCGCACCTCCCCCACCTCAACAACTACCCCCCCTCAACAACTACCCCCACCCCCCCACAACTACCCCCCACCCTCAACAACTACCCCGCACCTCCCCCACCTCAACTACCCCCCCAACAACTACCCCCCACCCTCAACTACCCCCGCACCTCCCCCACCTCAACTACCCCCCCAACAACTACCCCCACCCTCAACAACTACCCCGCACCTCCCCCACCTCAACAACTACCCCCCCTCAACAACTACCCCCACAACTACCCCCCACCCTCAACAACTACCCCGCACCTCCCCCACCTCAACTACCCCCCCAACAACTACCCCCCACCCTCAACAACTACCCCACACCTCCCCCACCTCAACTACCCCCCCAACAACTACCCCCCCACCCTCAACAACTACCCCGCACCTCCCCCACCTCAACTACCCCCCCACCCTCAACAACTACCCCGCACCTCCCCCACCTCAACAACTACCCCCCTCAACAACTACCCCCCACCTCAACTACCCCCCCAACAACTACACCCCACCCTCAACAACTAACCCGCACCTCCCCCACCTCAACAACTACCCCCCCTCAACAACTACCCCCCCACAACTACCCCCCACCCTCAACAACTACCCCGCACCTCCCCCACCTCAACTACCCCCCCAACAACTACCCCCCCACCCTCAACAACTACCCCCCATCCCCCCACAACTACCCCCAACAACTACCCCGCACCTCCCCCACCTCAACTACCCCCCCAACAACTACCCCCCACCCTCAACAACTACCCCGCATCTCCCCCACCTCAACAACTACCCCCCCCTCAACAACTACCCCCACCCCCCACAACTACCCCCACCCTCAACAACTACCCCGCACCTCCCCCACCTCAACAACTACCCCCCCCACCCTCAACAACTACCCCCATCCCCCCTCAACAACTACCCCCTATCCCCCCTTCAACAACTACCCCACACACCCCACAACTACCCCCCCACCCTCCACAACTACCCCGGACCTCCCCCCACAACTACCCCCCACCCCCTAACAACTACCCCCCCCCCCATCCAATGCAAACACCATTTAATAAGTATTGAATTAAATCAATTGCAACAAAAATATATAGGGCCTATATTTTTTCCACTTTTAAAAAAAAATAGAAATCATCCCGCGACCCCCACTTTGGGAACCACTGTGTTAGTGTGAGCGGAGTCAGCCGTCTCTCAAACCAGGTGAAAACGATTTCGACACAGAACAACATGTGGCGAAATAAACCGCTAAAGTCAGTGATCGAGGCAACGCCACGCAGCCGATCCCCACGTTCGCACTGAATGAACAACACCAACAGGACGCTCCGGACGCTCAAAAACATCATTAAGGAAACGATTAAAATCTTCAGCACTTCAGACGAGTTCCTCAAACATTCGTTCTGCTGGTTTGTTCTTCAATAAAAGTGATTTGCATTCACCTGGAACTGGCTGATGGGACATGAGAGAGTGTTTCTGAGTAACACTGCAGCTTAGAATGAGGAAATTAACAGCCGAAGACATCAGAAAACATGATTAAACCGAGGAAAAGACCGAACAAATTAACTCCTTTGCTTTTAAATGAGTCTAAATGAGTCCGTTTCTCTTTTTAAATAAGTTTATGTGCGAAAGAGGGCCTCACTTTGCCAATAAAAACGGCCTCATTTTAATATTTAGGGGCCAAGAAACAAAGGTCACCAAAAATGTATTTATTTCAAAGACTACAACGTGCATATATTGCTTGTTTCTGCTTTTTTTGTCCGTGTTTTGATCCTTCAGAAGATGTGCAACAGCGCCCCCTACCTTATAACAGTGAAGACACGGATATCGCGATGCTATTTTCTTCTTCTTTTCTTAATTACCAAAACTGAGTGTTATTACCTTTAACACCTTTAAACCCTCATGTTGTGTTTGGGTCATTTTGATTTTCCCGTACCTGAAAAATCTAGTTAAAATTATCGCATTGGGCTAAAATGTAGTGACTTCACTCACCCAAAGTCTAACAACTTCCCAAAAACATTTTTGATATTTTTTGTGGGGGTTTTCCCCACATTGTTCCTGCTCAAAAATGACCGGTCAACAAAAACTAGCTTATAAATCTCTCATTACGCTTCACGATCACTAAATATTGGATTCAATCTTTGTTTTCTTTCAATTAGGACAGGTTTTATATTTCATTTTTGGAATTGATCGAATGTAGGATTTATTTCTCTGAGCTTAATTTTACACTGTTTATGTTTAATGTTTAACCAGGAGATTTAAAAAAAAAAAAAGTTTTTATTTCGGTTTTTAACGTGTGGTGTTCGCGATCAACAAAAATAGCCCATAAATCGCTTGTTACGCTTTTTTTTAAATCACCAAATATTGGATTCAATCTTTCAATCATTATCTTTAAATTAGGACAGGTTTTATATTTCATTTTTGGAATTGATCGATTGTAGGATTTATTTTTTCTGAGCTCATGTACTTCTGTTATTTTATATATTTATATATTATATATTTATTTATATATATTTTTGTAAAATTGACACAAAAAAATTATTGCACTGTTTATGTTTAATCAGGAATTAAAAAAAAAAAAAAGATTTTATTTTGGTTTTTAACATGTGGTGTTTGCGATTTTTTTTAATCACTAAATATTGGATTCAATCTTTTTATTATCTTTAAATTAGGACAGGTTTTGTATTTATTTTCGGAAGCGTGCTCATTTTTGCCCGGTAACATCACGAGTGTGAAAGGGTTTTCAACACAGCACAAGGGTAAAGAAAAAGAATCTTCTTAAAAATCATCATATATAGCCTCTTAAAACTTCCAACTCGTCTTGAATCGCCCAAAGTGAGCTTGTTTTGTAATTAAGCATTACAGTATCTACATATAATACTAGAAATGTGCATGATTGTGTCGTGACTTTATGCTGGAGTCAAAAACAACAGATACAGAATGGATTCATTCGAAAAAAAACAGTGCAAATGAATGCAATAGAAGCTCCATCCTTAGAAAGACTCATTAAAAGTAACTATTAATTGTGACAGAAATAGTGTATGTGCTTATTATGATTATTACAGTATTCTGCCGTCAGCACAAAACACCTTAGTTAGTCTTCAACAAGAATCGCCACACAACTGTCATGAAATACAAACTTTGCATAGTTTTGTCCATATGGAAAATGTTTTACAACTTACAATCAGATAAACAAGTCAGTTCATCTGTTTGAAAATTGCAGTTTTACACACTTCATGGATTTGATCTTAAAGGGACAGTCACCTAAAAATGAAAATTACCCCATCAAGACACAAATGAAGATATTTTAAATGAAATCTGAGAGATTTCCGTCCCTCCATTGACAGTCTGTTCACCCAGAGCTTTAATCCAAGTCTTCTGATCACTTTATATGAAGAACAGATTTCATTTAGGCTTTTAATCACTTATATACAGAGAACGTATGCAGCAACGTAAACCGAAATTAAATATGCCGATCGTATAAATAGATTGTTTCTCTACAGAATTAAGACTTGTATTAGTTACTTGTTGGTCAAAAAAAGAAAAAGAAAATTTTTTTATTTATTTTTTAAAATTTCAATAAAATGATTGCACAACATTTGAGTTCGATCATATTTTTTAATTAATATTTTGTATTTTTAGGGCATTTTTCGGTAATAAAATATCTTTATGCAGTAGTTAAAATCCATTTATTCACTTTTTGAGAAAATTTTCAACTTAAATCTCGAATGCTTTGGAGCAACAAAATCTGAACTGAAGTTTGGACTCTTTTTAAAGACGACGTGAATAAAAGTGAACTTGAGAAATAACATTTTCACTTTTTTATATGAAATGTATCTTTTCAAAAACACTAAAACTGAGAGAAAAATCAAAGCCGTAAACGTGCTGTGTTCCAAATTTGAGGTTGATATCTCAAAAAATGAGCCATCAGTAAGATTTCGTTTGGCCGCAGTACCAAACGCTTCCACTAGATGAACTTCGTCTCCGTTCATTTTTGACCGCGCACATTACAAGTGTTTTTTTCAGAATCTTTCGAATCACATCCATAATTTTATTTGTGTGTGTGTGTGTGTGTGTGTGTTTACACAGCAAGTGTCAAAACCAAGTTTCGTACCATTCCGATAACTGCAAAAAGTAAAATTTTACGACTGAACAGCAGCAACAGCTCCATTCATGGGTTTATCCATTCATTAAGCATCAGTTTTGGGTGAACAGACTTTCACTTGATTGACAGAAATTGCTAAAAAAAAAAAAGTTCATTTGAAAATCAGAATGTTCATTTTTGAGTGAACTGTCTCTTTAAGAAAGTTCTCCACTTTGATTTTCATAAATCCAACCCCCTGAAAGAGAAAACCCACAGCAGCTTGACTTCACAGAGACAGACGGCGTGTAAAAACCCACCAGAGACGAGCGTGTATCCTTTCTTTAGGAGCGCGTCGGCCATGGCCTTGGAGTTCTTCAGAACCTGAGCGATGTACTCGCGAAACATGGGCGTCGTGGCCTGAAGAGAGACCGAATGAACCGCCATCAATTATCAAAAACCATAAATGAGTTCCCAAGTGCCCGAGCCATTGTTCAGGAGAAGATGAGACGGAATAGGAGATGCGGCAGCTCTAGGACGGCTGCATATGTAACTGCAGGAGATTATTGAACGGCATGAAAGTCGGCCGGCGTACCTGTTTGAGAGCCACTGCGACGCCGGCGATGGCGTGATTGTGCGGGCCGCCCTGAAGCGAAGGGAACACAGCGAAGTTGACTTTGTCCTCCAGGTCGTACATGACCTCTCTGCCCTTCTTATCCAGCGAGCGCACGCCCTTACGGTAGAATATAAGCCCCGCCCTGGGGGAGGAGTCACACGAGGAGGACATCAGAATAACACAACATCTGTATCCCACAATGCAATGTGCTCAACTTGACTTTCAATCTGCTGTGATTTCTCAGTTTAAGTTACATATTTGCGCAAATTTAGACTATTAAACACAAAATAAGCATTTTAATTTGTCGTCATGTGACATGAAATAATTAAGATTTAGAAAGAAGTTTCTTCCGCTCAGCAAAGATGAGCAAAACTACAGTAAAAATTGTGAAATATTATTAGAATAAAAAATAACTGCTTTCTAAGTGAATAAATAGTCAAATATAATTAATTTCTGTGATCAAAGCTGAATTTTCAGCATCATTACTCCAGTCTTCAGAGTCACATGATCCTTCAGAAATCATTCTGATATGCTGCATTTATTTGATCAAAAATACAGTAAAAATTGTGAAATATTTTTAAAATTTAAAACATCTGTTTTCTACGTGAATATATAGTAAAGTTTAATTTATATCCAGTGATCAAAGCTGAATTTTCAGCATCATTTCTCCAGTCTTCAGTCACATGATCCTTCAGAAATCATTCTGATATGCTGCATTTATTTGATCAAAAATACAGTAAAAATTGTGAAATATTATTAGAATATAAAATAACTGCTTTCTAAGTGAATATATAATAAAATGTAATTAATTTCTGTGATCAAAGCTGAATTTTCAGCTTTCTAATTGATCACTTTAATTCCTTCAAAAGTACAAAATGCCCTCAAAATATTCTTGAATGATATGTTGGTTAAATGAAGGTAAAATGATAATATTTAAATATTATAATTCAAAACTTCATCATTGTCTGTCAGAATGATATTGGCCTACGTTTGGGGTCATTAAGATTCTGTAACGTTTGTGAAAGTCTCTGTAAATACAGTAAAAATTGTGAAATATTATTCTAATGTAAATCATCAGTTTTCTATGTGAATATATAGTCAAATATAATTTATATCCAGTGATCAAAGCTGAATGTTCAGCATCATTCCTCCAGTCTTCAGAGTCACATGATCCTTCAGAAATCATTCTGATATGCTGCATTTATTTGATAAAAAATACAGTAAAAAATTATGAAATATTATTCTAATGTAAATCAGTTGTTTTCTATGTGAATATATAGTCAAATATAATTTATATCCAGTGATGAAAGCTGAATTTTCAGCATCATTCCTCCAGTCTTCAGAGTCACATGATCCTTCACAAATCATTCTGATGTGATGATTCATTTATGATTATTATCAGTGTTGAAAAAATAGTTTCTGTGATGAATACAAAAGAAATTAATAAAAAACAATTTTTTGCAACATTATAAATGTTACTTTTGATCAATTTAATGCATCACTGCTGAATAACTTAATTTCTCACGACCCAAAATGTGCGAACATAACTGCATTCGGCACGCGGTCAGCGACGTCCCAGACTGACCGCGGTGGAGGTGCGTACCTGGATCCTCGCAGCGATTTGTGAGTGGTCGACGTGACGAGGTCGGCGTGTTCGAACGGCGAGGGAACGGCTTTCCCGGCCACCAGCCCGCTGATGTGAGCCATGTCCGCCAGCATGTACGCGTTCAGCTCGGTACACAACTGAGAGAGAGAGAGAGAGAGAAAGAGCTTTGAGTAGATTATGAAAGCGCTCAGAAGCTCAGATCCGCTGCGCTCACAGCAAATATCACAATCAAAGCGTTCCCGTTATCAGCCCATCTGAGAGTGACCCGATGAGATCCGCTCGCGTCTCTGGGGAACGAGACCCAGATACCGCAGGCGCTTCACAAACACTTCTGAGCATGACGACATGTTTTCAGGGGGTAAAAATAATTTCCAGCTGATTATACACAGATAATTTTATGCACAGATACACTTAATCTGTCCTGATGTTTGAGTGTGTGTGTGTGTGTGTTGCTGACCTCATGTTTATCTCGCAGTGAAATCAGGCCACAGTGAATTCTAGCAACAAACATGAAACGCACACAATCTCAGCCTCCAGGAGCAGCTTAAGAAAACAGAAAACCTGGAGCGCGATGAGCGAAAGCTCTCAGAAACACAGACGTACGGAAGCTTCTTTCTGCCACAGAACAAACACATTAAAAAAAGGTAATAATTGCAAGTTCTAAATTCATAATTTTGGAGTTATCTTGCAGTAACTTCAGAAAGAAGTCTCTTCTGCTCACCAAGCCTGCGTTTATTTGATCAAAAATACAGTAAAAATTGTGAAATATTATTCTAATGTAAATCATCAGTTTTCTATGTGAATATATAGTCGAATATAATTTATATCCAGTGATCAAAGCTGAATTTTCAGCATCATTACTCCAGTCTTCAGAGTCACATGATCCTTCAGAAATCATTCTGATGTGATGATTCATTTATGATTATTATCAGTGTTGAAAAAATAGTTTCTGTGATGAAGTCTTAGTGTCACATGATCCTTCAGAAATCATTCTGATATGCTGCATTTATTTGATAAAAAATACAGTAAAATTGTGAAATATTATTCTAATGTAAATCATCAGTTTTCTATGTGAATATATAGTCAAATATAATTTATATCCAGTGATCAAAGCTGAATTTTCAGCATCGTTACTCCAGTCTTCAGAGTCACATGATCCTTCACAAATCATTCTGATAGGATGATTTGATGCTCAACAAACATTTATGATTATTATCAGTGTTGAAAACTGACTTTTTTCCTCACCATTTCAAGTTACAAACCCATAATTTTCAAAAAAAAAAAGTGAGAATCTCAGAGAAAAGATAAAAAGTCGCAATTATTTTTATATTCCACAGCATATCAAGCTTCTACAGATACGGACTCTGCTCACACCCTAGCGAGTGCCCTAAATAGACAGCACATGACAAAGCGACCAGAAGTCTTGCACGCTAGAATGGCCACCGTGAAGAACACACGCATTTTAGGTTAGGAGGCAAGATGACGCCTTCACGTGCCGTCTATGAAGGGCACTCACCGGGGTCTGGACCAGGGCAGATACAAGCCTAATAAATGAGAGGAGATTAAGCATGAACTCTGAGTGTCTGACTGTCCATCAAACAGACTTAAACATCATTTTATCAGTGTTAATGAGAACAATCATCGTTCTTACTACCGATAACGTGTGTGTGAAAAGAAATGTGATTAAGTGCTGACAGCGACACTGCAGAGTGTGTGAGAGCGGGAGAAACGGTGTTTGTTGTCTCTGAGGCGTCAGGCATGAGCAGTTGAACACAAGTGTCAAACAGATGTGTGTGTGTGTGTGGGTATTCCCTACGTTATGGGACCAAATGTCCCCACAGGTACAGTAATACTAGTAAATCTTGACATTGTGGGACATTCTGTTGGTTCCCGTGAGGAAACAAGCTTATAAATCATACAGAATAATCTTTTTTGAAAATGTAAAATAGCAGAACATTTTGTGTAATGGGTAGGTTTAGGGGTGGGGGGGTGGGGGGGGCAGAATGTACAGTTTGTACAGTATAAAAACCATTACGCCTATGGAATGACC
>CM074298.1:887500-932500 GCA_037194245.1 Opsariichthys bidens | reverse complement strand
AATATGAGATTGAATATTTCACTCACTGAACATCATAAATCAAATGTGGAATTAACTAATATATATATATATATATATAGTTTAATTGAAAATCTAATTATTTTTATTAAATTATATATATTTATAATTCTAAAATAAATTCAATATAAATAACTTATTAAAACAAATGATAAAAATATAAAAACATTGTTTGTAATATAGATTATAATATAAAATATGATGTACATTTAAATAAAGCAATATAGAAAACAATAATTGTTTATTTATGATATATGCAATTTTATTAAATCTTTAAATTAAATGTTATAAATTATTAAATATATTTATAATTATTATTTATTATAATATAAAATATGATATAATTTAAAGAAAGCAACAAAGAAAACAATAATTTCTCATTTATGATATGTTATAAATAAATTAAATGTATAATTTATATAAAATATTTATATTAAATGTTATAAATCATGAAAAACATGTTTTTTCATAATTTATAACATTTAAAATAAACATTAATTATTCAATTACTTTATTTAAATATGCATAATATTTTAGATTATAATATATAAAAATATTATACAATTTTTTAAATAATTTATAATATGTTATATATATATATGTAAATTATTAATTAATTAATATGATATTACATAAGATCAGTATGATTCACATTGATCAAAGATAATACAATAATAACCACAATATAAATATATCTTAATAAATCACAGAACTGAAGTAAATATGATCTTGATTATGATCAAGTTTTCTTAAGATGAGGAATCATGACTAACAGAAATAAAATAAGCGACAGGCTGGAATATCTGCTAAATTATGGGAAACTGGGATACAGGCGGAATGATTTCTACAGTTGTAGTGTGTGTGTGTGTGTGTGTGAGAGAGAGAGAGGAGTCGTTGGTGAGATACAATAATCAGCATGACGCTTTAATTCTGCTCCAATCAGCAACTCTCAACAGAAACTTTACAGTCAAGTGAAAATTCAGCATAACTGCTTATCTAATCTCTCTCTCTCTCTCACACACACACACACACACACACACACACACACAACGCTCCACAGCAGATTAAGAGTTTCTGGGTGTTGTTTCTTTCCGTTCTTACTTTCTGAACTCACAGATCCTCCGTCTCTGCATTCAAGAGCAAAAATGCACCAAAAGAAGTACCATGTTTTTTTGTAAATACACCATGCAAGTACCATAGTATTCTTTTGAGCACATGGGAATACCACGTAAAAGCCTGGAAGCGGATTGACGCGTCGACAGCAGCTGAAAAAAAAAACATGATTTCATCTTATTTTCCACCCTCTGTCTGAAACGATCCGTTTTTAAGGCGTGGCTCCTTTAAGGCGTGTCAGTGTTCTGATTGGCTAACGTCACTGCACAGGAAACTCACTCGCTATTGCACGCAAGTGTTTTAAAAAACATTATTCTATGTAAAACCGTCATCGGACATCAATGACCGTTTGGACACTCTTCGTAGCTCCTCCCACTTTCAATCTGGTTCAACTGAACCATTTATTCAGTTTATTCAAGTCATTTTTCCAAAGATGAAGATGAATATGACATCACAAATCAAATGTGGAATTAACTATTATATATATATATATATATATATATATATATATATATATATATATATATAGATAGATATAGTTTAATAAAAAAATTGTTTTTCATGATTTATAACATTTAATATAAATATTTAATATAAATTATACATTTATTTATAACATCTCATAAATAAGAAATTATTGTTTTCTTTGTTGCTTTCTTTAAATTGTATCATATTTTAAATTATAATATATAAACATTATAAATATATTTAATAATTTATAACATTTAAATTAAATATTTAATACAATTGCATATATCATAAATAAACAATTATTGTTGTCTATATTGCTTTACTTGAAAGTACATCATATTTTATATTATAATCTATATTATAAATAATAATGTATTTACATTTTTGTCATTTGTTTTTATAACTTAATATTTTTATATAATTTATTTTGAATTTATTAAATATCATTTAATAAAAAATAATTAGATTTCCATAATTTATAACATTTAAAATAAACATTAATTATACAATTAATTTATTATATATATATATATATCTATATATATATATATATATATAAATAAAATATCTTTAATTTTTGTTTTCTATGTAAAACCGTCATCGGACATCAGTGACTGTTTGGACACTCTTCGTAGCTCCTCCCACTTTCAATCTGGTTCAACTGAACCATTTATTCAGTTTATTCAAGTCATTTTTCCAAAGAAACCGCCGAAGCACTGGTGAACCGTAAGCTTCATGATTAACACTAATAAAGGCCCTCGCCGCAGCAGGATCTGACGAATCGCTGCACTTAAAAACTGTTATTAAAAAACAATTATCTCAGCGACGGCGGAGCATTCGTTTGAAAGACGGACTGGAGACTCGAGACGACACCCGCCGCGTCCCGACGTCCGGTTCAAACTTCTGCTGCTGCTGACGTGTGTCCGTTTCCCATCAGCCCCTCTGACTGAACAAACACATTTTAATTGAAATATGCAGCGAACGTCTTGTTATTGCAAACGCGCCGTTGTATTTCAGACTCAATTCCCTCTGAACACAAACACACGCTTTTTCCTCGAGGGACACGACGCTTCCGTTCATTTACTTAAATATTTACATTTACTCATTTAAATGATAATTAGTTGATACAGAGGATTTTTTTCCTGTCATTCAGAGTTACAAGGATATTACTATTTTAATATTTATTTACTCATTAACTTATTTAGTTTATTTGCTTATTTATTAAATTTATTTAGTTGTGTATTCATTTATTTAGTGAGTAAATCAATAAATACATAACGTAATTACTTATTTATGTATTTACTTAATTGTTTTTAAGCAAATAATTCAAAATAGTAAAAATGAAAATTAAGTAAATTTAAAAACTGTAACTAAATGATTAAATAAGCAAATAATAAATGAGTGGATAATAAAACAATGAAGTAAATATATAAATAAGTAATTAAGCAAATAATTCAAAGAGTAAATAACTAATAAGTATGCAAATAAACAATTTAGTAAGTAAATAGTAAAAATGAAAATTAAGTAAATTTAAAAACTGTAACTAAATGATTAAATAAGCAAATAATAAATAAGTAGATAATAAAACAAGTAAATATATAAATAGGTAATTAAGCAAATAATTCAAAAAGTAAATAACTAATAAGTGTGTACATATACAATTTAGTAAGTAAATCAATAAATACATAACTAAAAACAATGAAGTAAATATATAAATAAGTAATTAAGCAAATAATTCAAAGAGTAAATAACTAATAAGTATGCAAATAAACAATTTAGTAAGTAAATAGTAAAAATGAAAATTAAGTAAATTTAAAAACTGTAACTAAATGATTAAATAAGCAAATAATAAATAAGTAGATAATAAAACAAGTAAATATATAAATAGGTAATTAAGCAAATAATTCAAAAAGTAAATAACTAATAAGTGTGTACATATACAATTTAGTAAGTAAATCAATAAATACATAACTAAAAACAATGAAGTAAATATATAAATAAGTAATTAAGCAAATAATTCAAAGAGTAAATAACTAATAAGTTTGCAAATAAACAATTTAAGTAAATAGTAAAAATGAAAATTAAGTAAATTTAAAAACCTGTAACTAAATGATTAAATAAGCAAATAATAAATAAGTAGATAATAAAACAATGAAGTAAATATATAAATAATTAAGCAAATAATTCAAAAAGTAAATAACTAATAAGTTTGTAAATAAACCATTTAGTAAGTAAATAGTAAAAATGAAAATTAAGTAAATTTAAAAACCTGTAACTAAATGATTAAATAAGCAAATAATAAATGAGTAGATAATAAAACAAATAAGTAAATATTAAAAACAAGCACTTAAGTGAATAAATGAGTAAATAATACATCCGAACATCATTAAACAGTTTTACAAAAACTTTTGTTGAGGTTCAGGTGTCCATCCGCCGCTCTGATTCAATGTACAGATTTAAATAGGTAGTATGTAGATTTTAATATTTAACATGGAGAACTAAAATACTCAGCGAATGTCTTGTCGCAAAAACTACGAACACACGCTTTCCACTCGAGTTCAGCGCTGAAATGTATGAACTTCAATACAATGGAAGTCACTTTGAATAAAAGCATCTGCCAAATGGATAAATGTACATGTTTAAATGTAAGAGACAGAGAGAGGAGTGACACGACTTCTGTCAGCGCCATCACCTCCACCCGTCTCTCTCGGGGACACACACACACACACACACACACACTGATGGGCCGCGTCCTTCGCTTGTCGCCGCTGCGGGGACAAAGACACGCGTGAGTGTGAGACTGTACGTGTCCCTCGAGTCTCTGCAGACTCTCAGATGACCAAGAAGCGTCCACTTAGACAGGAAGAGGTCATGTGACTGACGAACCAATGATCATCATCGCACAAGACGCTGAAGTGGTCAAGAGTGTGGACACCTCACTCATAACATGGACAACCGTCCTAATAGAGAATAATAATAAAAGTGAAATCTAACATTCATAGACTTCCATTGATATTATATCAGGTCAGTGATATTTTCTCTCTCCTAACTCAACCTCTACTCCTAAACCACCATCACAGAGTCATGTGACCATCACTAGATTTACATAAAAACATCTTTTGCTTGATTTATACGCCGTTTTATCTAGTGAGGAGCAGTCAATGTCTCACTAGTGGCTTGAGAAAGTGTTTCACAGTATAAGTGACATTTGGTGCTCACAAGTCTAGACAAAACGAGGACTCGCTCGCTCACTCGCTCACACTCTCACACACTCGCTCACTCTTGCTCACACTCGCTCACTCACTCCCTCACTCTTGCTCACACTCGCTCACTCACTCGCTCACTCACACTCTCACACACTCGCTCACTCACTCGCTCACTCACTCTCGCTCACACTCTCACACACTTGCTCACTCACTCTCTCACTCACTCTCTCGCTCGCACACTCACTCACACTCACACTCACACACACTCACACACACTCACACACACACACTCACACACACTCACACACACTCACACTCACTCACACTCACTCACACTCACTCACACTCACTCACACTCACTCACTCGCTCACACACACACACACACTCACTCTCTCGCTCGCACACTCACTCACTCACACTCACTCACACTCAAACTCACACACTCAAACACACTCACACACTCAAACACTCAAACTCACACACTCAAACACTCACACACTCTCACACACACTCAAACACTCACACACACTCACTCACACTCACTCACTCACTCACACTCACACTCACTCAAACTCACACACACACTCACACACACTCAAACACTCACACTCACTCACACACTCACACTCACACTCACTCACACACTCACTCACACACTCACTCACACTCACACTCACTCAAACTCACACACTCAAACTCACACACTCAAACTCACACACTCAAACACTCACAAACACTCAAACACTCAAACACTCACACACACTCAAACACTCACACACACTCAAACACTCACACTCACTCACTCACACTCACTCACTCACACTCACTCACACTCACTCACTCACTCACTCAAACTCACACACTCAAACACTCACACACACTCAAACACTCACACACACTCACTCACTCACTCACTCACTCACTCACTCAAACTCACACACTCAAACACTCACACACACTCAAACTCACACACTCACACACACTCAAACACTCACACTCACTCACTCTCACACACTCAAACACTCACACACACACTCAAACACTCACACACACTCAAACACTCACACACACTCAAACACTCACACACACTCACTCACTCACTCACTCACTCACTCACACTCACTCACTCACTCACTCACTCACTCACTCACACACACACTCACTCAAACACACTCACACACACTCAAACACTCACACACACTCGCGAGTACATTCTGCCCCCCCCCCAAACTTAACCCTCACTGAAAACATTCTGCATTTTTACATTTTTAATTAAACCTTGTTTAGTGTGTTTTTAAAGCTGTTTGAAAAGTGGGGACATATGAAGTCCTCATATTTCACGTTGAAGTTGTAATACCAGCATCACACCCATGACATTATACACATTTGTGTCCTGACATGTCACAAAAACACACACACACACCTGAACTAACTTAGATAGACGGATTGTTTTGTCATTTTTTGCAGTTCAGGGGGAAAAAAAGACAGAAAAACATTTCATTTTGCTTATTATTTTTGTTATTTCCTCTCTCTTCTGAGCAAAGAGTCAATTTTACAGATGACTGCTGTCCATCACGCGGCGCCAGACAACAATCAGCGGCGTGACGCGGGTGACGGAGGCTCTGAGTTCGGAGGTGTCAGGAATATCGCTCAGGATGACACCCGCCGCTCTCGCGCTGGCAGCGACTAATGGCCGAGCGGCCGTTACAAATTGGTGCGGAGAATGACACGGCCGTGGAGAGGAGAGCGAGAGCGAGCGAGAGCCGGACACAGGTCCGCTTCCTCTCACCGCCGGGCCAAAGGGACTGACACCGAACAATCAGGAGTGTGGAAAGCCAATTTCCCAGAGAGGCCGGCGACATTATCGCACTAATCCAGGGAGATGGAGTCGGCCGCGGGAACACGTCTGAGAGTTCAGCGGTGCATGATGGGACACGTGTGCTCGTGGAGGTGAAAGAGCGGGAAACCTCTTGATCGAGACACGGCGGTCAAAAGATTGGAATGATTAAGTTTTTAGGAAGAAGTCTCTTCTGCTCACCAAAGCGGCATCTATTCGATCAAAAATACAGTAAAAAATGGTGAAATATTATTCTAATGTAAATCATGTGTTTTCTATGTGAATATATAGTCAAATATAATTTATATCCAGTGATCAAAGCTGAATTTTCAGCATCATTACTCCAGTCTTCAGAGTCACATGATCCTTCAGAAATCATTCTGATAGGATGATTTGATAATGAAGAAATATTTATGATTATTATTAATGTTGAAAATGGTTTCATATTTTTGTGGAAACTGTCATACATCAACATTTAAAAGTTTTAATACTTTTATTCATCAAAAACACCTTAAATTGATCAAAAGTGGCAGTAAAAAAGGATCATGTGACTCTGAAAACTGGAGTGATGATGCTGAAAATTCAGCTTTGATCACTGGATATAAATGAAACTTTACTATATATTCACATAGAAAACTGATGATTTAAATTTTAAAAATATTTCACCATTTTTACTGTATTTTTGATCAAATAAATGCAGCATATCAGAATGATTTCTGAAGGATCATGTGACTCTGAAGACTGGAGGAATGATGCTGAAAATTCAGCTTTGATCACTGGATATAAATTATATTTGACTATATATTCACATAGAAAACACATGATTTACATTAGAATAATATTTCACAATTTTCACTGTATTTTTGATCAAATAAATGTTGGTGAGCAGAAGTTTCAAAAACATTACTAAAATCTCAATTATTCCACACTTTTGAGTGCCAGTGTATGAGAAAGCAAATTAATATGCATCTAGATTAACGAACCGATGCCCGTCACTGGATTTGGACGCGACGAGAGCGGGATCTGCCAGTAAACCCACGAAAAGTTAAAACCGGGACTCTAGAGGCTAAAAATAGAGATGAAAAAGCATTAAATATATATTCCAATGAATTATTAAACATGCCTGAATATAGGCGACAATCTGAATATGAAAATGAGCTTTCATTGATTCAGATATCAGAGCTGATCACTCAATCATCTGCTTTTTAATCGCTCTATGACTAGGAATCGAGAAGTGGTTTGTTTTCCATTTGTTGAAACATACTGGAACCGAACGATTCGCACGGCTCTTGAAAACAGTCCTGAAATACCGTGACGGTGTTTGCTGAATCTACAGCACCATAAAACAAGTTTCAGTGAGTTTTCAGTGTGAACGGAAAATAAAGATTGGACACAAAACACGACCCTTCGTAATGAATCTGTCACACATGAGTCTGAATCAGATCAACGGCTCAGTGATTCGTTCGGAGCGGCTCTCGAATCACTGAATCACTGTTTTCATCTCCAAATTAGCGTTAATGTTGGGATTCGTATTCCAGGGTCATCCTCGTTAACTCAAACTAAAAGCATAAAAACATTTTTGGGACTCGAAATAAAATAAATGTTAATAAAATGAAACAAAAATGAAGCTTTTTCTTTTAAATCACTTTTTAAAGATGTATGTAGCCCAAGGCAACATTTCTCATTTTAATTAGTTAAACTTGTATTTAAAAAAAAAAAAAAAAACTAAATCTGAAATAAAAAATTAATAATACTACACCTACTAAATAAATTACAAAACATAAAATAAAAATGTTAAAAAATATTAAAAAATGAAGGAAAATATAAAAATATTAATATAAACCATTATAGTTTCTTAATGATGCAAAGATAAGTCACATTTTGTTGTAAAAAATATATAAAATAAAATGATTTTTATATGTATGAATACGGAAGACCAAACCTTTTATCAGGAATAAAAAAATAAGTAGATAAATAAACAAATAATATTATATAATTTTTTTTCTAATTTTTTAATTATAATTTTAATATTATATAATAGATAAATAAATAAATGCAATAATAGGAGAACAAACACATGTTGGACTAAATAAATATAAAAATAAATGAACACATACATACATTTATTATAAAAATAAACGAATAAATAAAAGAATAAATAAGTTACAAAGAAAAATAAAGGAAAAAAGCAAAAATAAATGCAGGAATAAATTTTAAAAATGAATAATATTTATTTCATCAATTCACTGGGAATCAAGCATGTTGAATCTGAATCGTAACGCACTGCGTCTGCCAGTCTCTGAATAACACAAATATGACAATCGATCATTAGCACAGAACTTTCAGTACAAACGCAGATAAACAGGAAGACAGACGTCGAACCTAAACCCACAGCATCTGACGAACTCTGACCTCGTCTAACAGACGTCCGAATGAAACCCCTGGAGTTCAGAGGTCGCCTCAGATGACACCTCCAGCTCTTCTGCAGCGGTTCTCATAACCACACATTGGACCCATTTAAACCATTTATTATTAAATAACCGTCTAGATGAAACTTTGAGAGGCGTGGACGCAAGCCTCGCGTCTGATTGGCCGTCCAGAACGTGAGCTTTGGCATATAATGCAAAACATGGTTAATGATTGAGCGGTTCGGTCACAAGCCGACTGATTAGATGACGGTTGGTCAGTCAAAGCCGTCCGAATGAAAGTTCACCCGGTGTGACCCATCAAGAGCCCGTTTAAAGGGCCTTTATAGTCGGGCTGTGCAATTAATTGCAATTTGAGCACATGCAATTTCTAAATCGCACAAGTCTGCAATTTTTATTTGTATTTTAATTGAGAATACTGCAACGTTACAGTGCGCATGTTTAAGACGTTCACCAATCAGAGCTCGCTCGGCACCAATGAGAACAAGGCAAAGCGGGAGAACAGGAGGAAAGAGGAAAAAATATGGATGCGGTTCAGAATAAAAAGAGAAATTCAACATCAGTCGTTTGAGAGAGTTTTGGAGTCAAACGCTGGACAAAAGATGCCGACTCTCACTTATTTCACACAAGTTTCTGTATGAGAAATACGAGTTTAAGCAGGTGAAATAATCCTCATTTATTTGATGTTGTCTGTTTTAAAGACACAGTTTTGTTTATCCAGCAGTTCATCTACTGTACAGTGTTCCTTCATTTTTTGAAGTTGACTTATTATGACTGGAATTTCAGGTTCGTTCGCCTTCATTTATTTGATGTCGTCTGTTTTAAAGATTACAGTTTTGTTCATGAAGCTGTAAATACAGTTCCTTCACTGTGAAACGTTTTGTTCTGCACTGAATACATTCAGAATGAAGCGTGTTTGAAAAAGCAAAAACAATGACCAAAATTGCTAAATAAATCGCAATTGCAATATTGATTAAAAAAAAAAAAAAAAAAAAAAAAAAAAAAAAAAAAATCGCAATGTGATTATTTTGTCCATTTTACTAAATAGACGAACTGTATTATGTATTATTTTTATTGCTAACGTGTGTATAGTTTAAACTTTAAAAGCAAGACCTTCCCGGACTCCGTGGGTCATCTATGGAAGCCTGTAGAGTTTTTTTGTTGTGTTTATTTTATATATCGGCCACCGTATCGGTATTGACCGATATATTTTCATTTTTTAATGTCATCGCTATCGGCCCGATGAAGAAAATCTGGCCGGTATATTTTCTTCCAATGAGACACTTCTGAGTTGCTTGGAATATTATTGAAATCGCCTCAAGAAAGGAAAAAAAAATGCGATATAACGTCGTTATAATCGTGTGCTCGGGACAGCTTTCGCCTTTCGTAATCAGGCTCTCGGAAATTATATGAAAATTTGGATTTAGATATCGATTATCGGGCAAAATGTTCATATCGCTGCATCCGAACACGGACGGCGTCGTGATGTTCGTGTTTTCTTCTGAGTGAAGAATGAAAAAGAGCTTCGCCTTGAACTTGAATCGCTTTCAGTCTCTCGCGTATGAGAGCGAACGGCTGCAGTTCACTGAACGGCCACCGGTGGCGCTAACAACAAGGGTTTCTGAATTCTACATACTGCCCCCAAAGGGTTAATGCACCCAAAAATTAAGTTTCTGTCATTAGTTCCTCTCCCTCGTGTCGTTCTACACCCGTAAGATCTTCGTTCATCTTCAGAAACACAAATGAAGATATTTTTGATGAAATCCGACGGTTCAGTGAGTCTCTATTGATGAACACTTTCAATGTCCAGAAAGATGCTAAAACATGTTTAAAACAGGTCATGTGACGACAGTGGTTCAACCTTAATGTTATAAAGCGACGAGAATACTTTTAGTGCGCCAAAAACACAAAATAAAAACTTTGTAACAATATCTAGCGATTTCAAAACACTGATTCATGAATCTTTTGATTCGAATCAGTGGTTCGGTTCGCGTATCAAACTGCCAAACTCACGTGAACTATTGAAATTTCGAATCGCTTCTGACGTAACGAAGCCTCGTTTACTGAAATCACGTGACTTTGGCGATCCGAACCACTGATTCGACACAAAAGATTCGTAACGATTCACGAATCAGTGTTTTGAATCACTAGATGTTGTTGAATAAAGTCATTTTTGGCGCACTAAAAGTATTCTCGTGGCTTTATAACATTAAGGTTGAACCACTGTCGTCACATGACCTGTTTTAAACATGTTTTAGCATCTTTCTGGACATTGAAAGTGTTCAAAATATCAAAAATATCTTCATTTGTGTTCTGAAGATGAACGAAGGTCTGAGGGAGAGGAACTAATGACCCGATTTTCAGAAGACAGAATGATTCAAATGGACTGAAATCACCAATATTTTGCCTTGTTTTCTCAGTAACAACAATAAAAATGATAAAGTCCTTTTAAAAAAAAAAAAAAAAAAAAAAAAAAAGTTACATTGACTTGAGAAAGATAACGGATTAAGATGTTGAACGGTTTGCATAGAATAGACTACATTTATTACCATTCCATATTACCAACTTTTTTCCCGTTTTAAGCATAAAAGATATTTTTGTTAGACAAGAAAAAAAAGTACTGATTGAGAGAATGATTTCTGACACAAACAGACACAAACGTTGAGATTTCAAGCCCTCGTGCTTCACTAATCCTTCAGGTTAATGGAGAGAGTCTGATCAGATCGCAAACACAAAGAACGCATTTGTTTTCAAATTCAGAAGCTCGTTCAACTCATTTCCACAACCAGGAAAGCATGAAAGCACGTGAACGACGGACTTAATGAGAGACACGCTGGAAATCAACCGGCCTTAAAGCACGAGTACAGAGACGTTCAGACGACAAACTGACATTTATTAACAGGTCATTACTGTTCAGCGTCATAAAAACACGCGTCAAAGAACAGAGACCAGCTGAACGTTACGCTCTGCTTATTAGCTGCAAAAATCATTTCAATTATTGATAACAGAAGAATAAAAACAGTTTCATCTTTCCATCGACTGACGCAGACTTTTCACTGTAAAAGTCAATGATATTGGGACAGAAAAAAACACGCTTCTGCAAATAATTATGACACTAATGAGATGACAAGTCACTTCTGAGATACAAAGTAGCAGTAGTAGAAGTTAATGCCATGTCAGCACCTTTTTTTCATGATAAAAAATGCAAATATCAATAATAATCAAGCAAATTGTTTGTTTGTCATATCATACAAGATGTTTTATATTAACATGATAAAAATTGTACACTTTTCAGGCAGAATCTTACTAAATAAGTCAAGATACAAAGTCAAAATGATCACATAAATCATAATGGGAAAAAATATCAATTATGATAATAAATAAGTGAGATGAAATGCTAAAATGATGACTTAAAAAGTCAATCGTCACATACCAAGTCATAATTATGACAAAAATTTGAAATCATGACATACTAAGTCATTTATGAGATGAAAAGATGAATTTGTGACAGAATTATGACATATTAAGTTATAATTATGACATAAAAAGTCCATAATTTTCACATACTATGTCATGGGTCTTCAACCAGGGGTCCGTCAATTAATGTTTGATCACAAATAATTAAAAAAAAAATAAAACGTGTAAAAACATCACAAAGTCAAATTTAAATAAAATATATTTTATTTTACAAATAGTATTACATTAACAGCTTTAATAAAACCCTTCCGTCCACGTGCAGTCACGTGATCTCATGATACTGTCAACGCAGACTATAATTTGAAAATGCTACTAGCTAATAATTTATATACAATTTAACTCGCCAGAATGGATCACCTGATAGTAAAATTAAAATGTGAAGTTCTGTTTAAACACACCAACCCGACGTCCAAGAACTAGCGGCGACGGAAGCCGACGGTGTTGTCGCTCATGTCGGCGGAAAAATATGAGCTTGAGCACCGAAAGAATTTAAGCCGACTGTCAACTAGCGCCTGCATATAAATGAGATGACTGTCTATTTAAGCAGATATATTTGTCTATATTCGTCATTCAAAAGGGGAAAGCGAAACCAAGACGGCAAGTATACAAACCATATACAAAGCAGCGCTTGCTGACCGTTTTGAATATCAGTCATGCTGATCACGTGCTTTATTCCACTCCTCTCATGTTATGATGAAAATATTCGTGCGTTCGAGTGCTCGGGTAAGAGGACGTGAAATTAGAACAAGCTTCCGTCGGTGCCGTCATGACTTATTCGCTTGCTTTCATAACTTTTGCTATATATTCTCGTGAACTGACTCGTTTACTATGCTGAACAGCCAATCAGAGTTCTCTCTCTCACCGACGCCCCGACGCCGATTCAACATGTCGAATCGGCCGAAAAATGAGAAGGGTCTGACTGCAGACCGTGGGCGAGTGGAGCTCCACTCTCAAACAGGAAATACGTCACATCCACTTGAATTATTAAAGAAGGGCCATGATGGTGTCGCTATGAGCTCTTTTAATTTTACCATAGACAAATTTTACCTAAATATTAAAGTCCGAATCGCGAGCTATAAAGTGCGAATCGCGAGCCATAAAGTCCGAATCGCGAGCTATAAAGTCCGAATCGCGAGCCATAATGTCCGAATCGCGAGCTATAAAGTCCGAATCGCGAGCCATAAAGTCCGAATCGCGAGCCATAAAGTCCGAATCGCGAGCCATAAAGTCCGAATCGCGAGCCATAAAGTCCGAATCGCGAGCCATAAAGTCCGAATCGCGAGCCATAAAGTCCGAATCGCGAGCCATAAAGTCCGAATCGCGAGCTATAAAGTCCGAATCGCGAGCCATAAAGTCCGAATCGCGAGCCATAAAGTCCGAATCGCGAGCTATAAAGTCCGAATCGCGAGCCATAAAGTCCGAATCGCGAGCCATAAAGTCCGAATCGCGAGCTATAAAGTCCGAATCGCGAGCTATAAAGTCCGAATCGCGAGCCATAAAGTCCGAATCGCGAGCCATAAAGTCCGAATCGCGAGCCATAAAGTCCGAATCGCGAGCCATAAAGTCCGAATCGCGAGCCATAAAGTCCGAATCGCGAGCTATAAAGTCCGAATCGCGAGCCATAAAGTCCGAATCGCGAGCCATAAAGTCCGAATCGCGAGCTATAAAGTCCGAATCGCGAG
Organism: Opsariichthys bidens; assembly: GCA_037194245.1. NCBI lineage: Eukaryota > Metazoa > Chordata > Actinopteri > Cypriniformes > Xenocyprididae > Opsariichthys > Opsariichthys bidens. The sequence goes on along the minus strand of CM074298.1, from coordinate 918,269 downwards.
CTATAAAGTCCGAATCGCGAGCCGTAAAGTCCGAATCGCGAGATATAAAGTCCGAATCGCGAGCCATAAAGTCCGAATCGCGAGCCATAAAGTCCGAATCGCGAGCCATAAAGTCCGAATCGCGAGATATAAAGTCCGAATCGCGAGCCATAAAGTCCGAATCGCGAGCCATAAAGTCCGAATCGCGAGCCATAAAGTCCGAATCGCGAGATATAAAGTCCGAATCGCGAGCTGTTTGACATATTTTGTGTGGGGGGGTTCCTGCTCCGTGTCTCGCTCGTCTAAGGGGTCCTTGCCCTGAAAAACGTTGAAGACCCCTGTACTATGTCATGAGAATTATGAGATGAAAACGAGATGACAAAAAAAATCTAAATTATGAAAGTAAGTTAATGAGAAAAAGTAAAAATTATGACATATTAAGTTATAATTATGACATAAAAATCATAATTTTCACATGCTACGTCATGAGAATTATGAGATGAAAACGAGATGACAAAAAAATTATGAAAGTTAGTTAATGAGGAAAAAAAGTCAAAATTATGAAATTGTGACAGTTATAACTGAGACGAAGAGTCAAAATGATCACATACTGAGTCATAATTATGAGGTGAAAACGAGATTATGACGAACAAATTTAAATTGTGACAATAAATGTCATAATTATGAAATGAAAAGCCAAAACTGACAAAAAGCCCAAGTTATGAAAGTCATTTATGAGATGAAGTCATAATGAACGACATAAAAAGTCAAAATTGTCCTGCCAATTTGAAACCAAAAATGAGTGATAATCTTGACTTTTTATCTCATGATTTTGACTTTACATGCATGTGAAGGTCTGATCTGGGTTCAGTTGAACACACAGATCTCTGACACACAACAAAAGTTCCCAACATTTAGATGCACAAATATTAGAGCATGAATGTGTGTGGATTCCCTGAGCTGCAACACATCCCGTGAGGTTGCATCATCTAACTAGTACGAAAGGACTAGTTAACCCATTTTAACCCCCGCCTGACTTCTCCCAGCTCCCATTCTGCTGAAATTAGTCACGGTTCACCAATGCAACTGTTCAAAATAATGTCACAGATTCTCTCCAGCGGCTCAAAAAAGTTGCAGACACTTTTAAACATCGATCCTTGTTTAGAATCATAGAAACGTGACGTAGAGACTCAAACCAAACAGTGAAATCCAGTCCAGACCACGTCTCATGAGGTCAGCATGTAAAATCCGCATCGTGATATAACGTTTATAACGCATGTTCCTAATGCATGCATATTGATGAGTATCATCGGCCGTGTTGATGCGATCGCGAGCGATCATAACGCGCGGCTCTCGCTATAGCGCGCGCGCGTGTGTGTTTAAACTCACCCTGGTTAGTTGTCTTAACGTCAGCGTTAACATGGTAAAGCGTCTCAACTTCTCCGATTCCAGCAGGTTTTTGCGCTCGCACGCTTTTCGTCTGTCGCCTAAATGACAGCGGCTTATTGGCGATCCGCGCGAGGGCTCATGGGAAATGTAGTCCTGTAATGACAGGGAGCGCCGCGCACTTGCGCAGTGCGCTACGCTCGCCTACAAACTGACGTCATGACTAACGGACAACACGGGGACGTCAGTATATGCCACTCTGAAAAATAAAGCTTTTTAGCACAGTTTTAATACACATGGATTTGATGTAGCTTACAGTACAGGTGCAGATTGTATATATTTATTAGTCTGTCAGTTAATGTGGCTTCATAAAAGCTACTGCTAATAATTAGTCATGCAAAATCTAGAGCTGAAATTCCCGTTTCATAAGAGAATTGCTTCATAGTCTTGATTTTGTCGTCATATATAGTGGGATTGATTACATAACTGCTTTAGCATTCGTAAGTGTGAGATATTAGTGAGTTTTAAGTGGTGGTTGATTATGATTTTAACTTTTTTGATTTTAGTTAGTGTGTGATGTGGCTGTTTGGACATAAACCATATTCTGTGAAGTTACGACGCTCAAAGGTCTATGCAAAGAGAGATATTTTCTTTTACAGAAATTGCTTTTTTACATTGAATGACTGGGACTTCTGTGAGCTTCTTCCTGGGTTAGTGACATCACAATCCTAAAATTTACATAAACCCCGCCCCCGAGAATACTCAACAAAGGGGGCGGGGCCATGTCGGGCTGCTTTAGAGTTGTTGTCGTCGAGTGTTGTTGATGCCGTCATTTTACGCTTCACAAACGAGGGTCGATTGGAGGAGAAAAGACGAACGTGACGACACACGCTAGTGACGAGTCGATCAACTCCACAGCAACTGCATCAATTTATCCACTAACCGTTCAGAAACGTCTTCCTGAGTCTCTCCATCCGTTTGAACGCTTTCCTCATTTTGTCTGCGTGAGATTCTCCAGCTTTGTTGTTGTTGTTGAGCTGTTAAAGCTCCGCCCTCTTCTGGAGCAGCAGCTCATTTGCATTTAAAGGGACACGCACAAAAACTTTAACCAAATTTAACAAGCGATAATAAATGATCTGTGGGGGATTTTGAGCTGAAACTTCACAGGAACATCAGAGACTCATATTAGATCTTGTGAAAGAGGGATTTTAGGTCCACTGTCACATCAAAACAAAAAGATCACAATAATGAACTATAAAATATGGCCAGTTTGCTTTTATTCTTATTGGGTTGAAATTATTTTATATCACTATAAATTCATTGTTTAGAATATAATGCATATACATATAATATAATGTACTTACCGTCTCCCAAATAATTAACAGTCAGCAAAAATGAACACATTTTTTTTGTTGTTTCTATGTGATCAGAGTTCAAGCGTCCACGTGATGAAAACAAACCGACGATGTAAAGAAAGTGCACAGTAATTTACCGTAGTAAAATGAGTGTTTGTGAGTAACGGCAGCTCAGGCAGGTTGGATTTCATTATTTATTTGTGATACATTATTTACACACAATTTTCCCCATGTATACTTTACACATGATCAAGCAATACTTTATTCACAGAAGCTCGAGTTCCTCTTCAGCCTCCCGTTCACAGACTGATCGGTTGTCCAAAAATAAAGAGCGATGGCTCCGTTTTTGGTGCTGGACTTCAAAAACAAGACGGGGAAAGTAAAGGATAATTAAATGGGATAAAAAAGATGTCATTCTATCTGTGTCAGCATCTTACATTTTGTCTTTGCGTCTCTTCAAGCTTTATTCAGAGTAAATAGATACGCTATGTCTTTAATTTCATAATACATAAAGGTGATTCATATTGGGGTGAATAACATTCTGTTAAATACATTCATTCATCATCTGCAAATCTTTCGAACATTAAACCCTGTTTTTCATAAACTCTTCGTCCGGTTAAAGCTTCGCAGCTTGTGCCGATGATCTGATCGTGAAGCTGGAACTTAATCTTAAAGGTGATTTAACATCAAAATAGTGTAATTTATACCTCAAATTCTCGCTGGACAACATCAGGACGTCCTCTTGAAGTCGACATGAATCAAAACAAACTCTTATTGTGAACAATTCATCATTCTAAAGAAAAGAAAAGTTTGTCTTCGTGATGTTCTTTCATCACCTTCCTTCTTCTTGACTGACATCAGGAATCAATAGTTCTCCAGACTCTATATTTCCATCATCCTCCTCATCATCATCATCATCATCCAATCAGTTCTTCAAATCACACGGCTGAAGTCCACTGGGTTGTTGACTTTAACTAGCAGGCTTCATTTATTACCAGTTGAGTTTGTCAAAACCCTGACCGGACTGCAGATCGCATTTGAAACCAATGAAAAGTAGCTGGTTTTAGCCTCGGCATCAAACGCCTGATGTTCTTCTACACTGCAAAAAAAAAAAAAAAAAAAAAAAAAAAATGTTCTTCCTCAGTATTTTTGTCTTGTTTTCCAGTACAAATATCTAAACAAGGACAATTATCCACACATGAATAAATAAATATTGTGTTGTTAATTTTCAGTAAAATAAATGCAATATATTTTTGTATTTTTTATAATTATTATTTTGTATTTTTGGCGGGAATTTCATCACACTAATTAATATTTATGCAATAATTATGATGCATTTTTTTCCCATTGAAAATAATACAATTTTTTTATTATTATTACTTTTCAGTTCATGTAGTATGTCGTGTTAAAATAAAGCCAATGCCTTTAAAATCCAGTTTTTGAAAGTAGATTAATGCCATCTGTTGGCAGTAAAAAAAAGAAAAACAGCTGTAGTGAAATGGCGTAACCACTAGATGCCTGTGCATAAAAAGACTGTAAGTTTTCTAGTCGTTTTTAGACATTCGTGGCTCTATCGAACACCCGACGCGACGCAAGTGTTTCAATTTCGACGGTTATCAATTTCACGTCCTGCGCCACGTTGTTTAAACAGTAAATTCTGAAAACGCGATGCATTGTTGGCGTGTTGCTGCTTTGAGGCGACTGAAATCGCCGCAGTCTTTATTCATTTTTCGGATTCGGATACGCCCTACGTCCACCTGCGCTTCAGACCGTGTCACTAATATAGTGACGAATACCTTTAAAATCCCATTTCTGAAGGCAGACTAGTGCCATCTGGTGGGAGCAAAAAAAAAAAAGAAAGACATCAGTATAGCTCTATTTAGACTTATTTTTATTAAGTTGTGTATTTAGATATATACTTAGACTACTTTTTTGTCATGGTTTAGTTTAAATGTTGATTTGAAGTGTCAGTTTTTGCATTCATTTACTAGACGAACCTGACCATGTTTAACGTCAAAATGAACACATCAGCGATTAATCGACCTGATTTCGACCTTTTTTGTTGATTCCAGCTCAGTTTTGCCATTTTGTTCGAGCCACAGCAGTTCATTTGTGTGTGTATTTTGATTTGCGGTCACGAACGACACAATTTTTTATGACCACTTAGCTTTTTCGAATCGAGCTCGCGACTGCCACAAAAGTCAGCGAGTTTCACGTCATTCCGACGAAATTGCGATTTTTAAAAAAAACGGCATGTTTTTGGTTTTAACTGAGCAAACGGCACCATCTTCAGTCATTATTTTGATTTAAATTTTTTTAGATATTTGTGCTGGAAAACAAGACAGAAACACCGAGGAAGAGCATCATTTTTCTCCGTGATCTCCTCCTGAAATACGTAAGCGGTGGAAAAAAACAACACGGTCCCTGTTGGTTTAACAGTCGACGGACGGAAACGGACGAAAGCGATAAATCAATATCGAGAGCTGAACGGATTAGGGTTGTTCGTTCTATATACAAAGAAAACTTAGATCCAAAAAAATCCCGGAAAACACGTCAGCGCATCCGCTTCATCCGAGGTATGGGTGTTCGCTCTGAAAGTTGTAGTCCGGACAGACCTTCTGCACCAGCTTGTAGTCGAAGCTGAAGAAGGAGATGAAGATGCAGATGACTTTGAAGGGTTTGGCGCAGAGCCAGGACGAGTGCGACTGGGTGTTCTCGGTGAAGCAGGTCTGCGACGGGTCGTACAGGCAGGGTTTGGGCTTCTTGGAGCGGTCCGTCTTCTCGTACTCCACGCGGCAGTTGAAGGTTTTGATGTCTTTGGGGTCGATGGTGGACTGCTGCGGCGGGTGGAACTGGATCTCCGGATGAAGCGGGTTTTGTTGCTGGAGAACCTCGAACTCCACCACCTTGGACGGAGGAACGATGCTGACCGACAGGTTCCCGAGACTGGAGGAGTTGTGGCGGAAGTAGACGGTGAACGTCCCGTTGACGTGGTCCACGATCTTGCCGGTCACCAGCAGGCTGAACTTGAGCGTCTTGACGTTGAAGTAGAAGTCGCCCCAGCCGAAGATCTTTTTAGTCTTCATGGAGGTTTTGAGGGAAGGTTTGCGCTTGGGTCGGTAGCCTGTTTGGTCCAGGAGCTGCGACTGGTTTCGGACCCATTCGTATGGGTTCTGGAAGCTGAAGGTGGGCGGTTTGGGTTTGATGGGCGTGTGGTCCATTGTGGAGAATATCCTGGAGGTTTGGTACGGAGGTTTGACCCCTCCTGCTCCGTGCGGGACGCCCTTGAAGACTGTGCTGGACGGTCCCTGCTCCAGGTAGTCTAGAGATTTGCCCACCTGTTTCTCCAAGCCGTGCACCTGAAGGCACACACACACACACACACACACACGCAGAGAGAGAGAGAGAGAGAGAGAGAGAGAGAGAGAGACGTCAGCCTTTGACAGGCACAGAACAGGGATAAACATTTAACTCTGAATAGGAAAAATGGTACGACTGTGATTAGGACTGATTCAGCTTCATTTTTAGTTAAATCATTAAACCTGTATTTGATTTATATATATATGAAAAATAAATAAATAAAAATATATAATTATAATTAAAATTTCAATATTTAAATATAATAATTAAATACTTAAAAACTTCATTTGTTTTTTAGGCGAATAAATTAAAATGTAAAAATATATAATATTTAAATATTGAAAAAAACATTAAACATTAAGAATAAACATGCCCCCATCTATAATTATGACTGATTCAACTTCATTTGATTTTTAGGTACATAATTAATATTTTAACATTTAAAAATTATATTATACATTTAAATGATAAATTAATATACAATGTTTAAAATCTATTAAAAAATGTATATATTTAAATATAATAATTAAATGTTTTAAACTATTAAATAATAAAAATGACATTTTTTTGCTATTATATTTAAACATTTCAATATAATTATTAAATATTAACTCTAAGAAATATGATAAAAATGATCTCTGCAAATAAGAGTAATTGAGCTTCATTTGATATTTAATGAAATCATTTCAGGTTTACAGCCGTGTTCAGAATATATATTTAAATCAATAAATAAGCAAAGTGATGGATTCTGGGATGCGTACAGTCCTGATGGATTCTGTATTCGTCGCTTTAACACTGAAAACACAATTCGATGTTGCACATGTGCTTTCCGAGTGAGGTAAAGATTATCAATGACTCAATAAAAGCACATTTCACTGCAATCAGAGCGACCAGAGGATCACGTCACCTGACCCGTGACGGCAGGATCTAGAACGTTGGAACGTTCTAGAGCGTCTTCCTCTCTGAGTTTCTCTGCTGTATTTCATAATTGATTCGTCGTCTGTCTGTCGGGAGGCTCTCGCTGCGCTCGCCGGGCTCCAGGACATTTCTATTTTTACAGTTCGTTTAATGATGTTGTCACTGCTCTATTTACAAAGAAAAGTCGAGAGATGTAGATGTGTTCACATGTCTGTTCAGTTCCTGCTCTTTAATCCAGTGAGAGTGTGAATATTAATAAAGACAGACTGACTGGAACTGAAGATGATTCTGATTCTTAAAGGATCTGATGCTATTCTGATCTCACTCAGAGTCATCAGACACACACACACACACACACACACACACACAGAGTCATACACACACACACTCAGAGTCATACACACTCACACACACACACACACACACACACACTCAGTGTCATCAGACACACACCCACACACACACTCACACACACACACATTGTATTTTCATGGTTTATGGGGACATTCCATAGGCGTAATGGTTTTTCTACTGCACAAAGTGTACATTCTGTCCCCCTACACTACCCTCACCCCTAAACCTACCCATCAGACAAAATGTTCTGCTATTTTACCTTTTTAATAAAACATTGTTTAGTGTTTTTAAAAATATTTGAAATATGAGCACGCATGAAATGTCCTCATAAAACATGTTTGTTATAATACCAGTGTCATCCCTATGACATTACACACATTTGTGTCCTCATAAGTCATGAAAACACACACACACACACACACGCACGTGTTCTTTTCATGTTTTATGGGGTCATTCCATAGGCGTTATGGTTTTTCTACTGTACAAACTGTACATTCTGTACCCCCCACCCACCCCACCCCTAAATCTACCCCTCACAGAAAATGTTCTGCTATTTTAGATTTTCAAAAAAGATAATTCTGTATGATTTATAAGCTTGTTTCCTCATGGGGACCAAAAAAACGTCCCCACAAGATCAACATTTACTAGTATTACTGTACCTGTGGGGACATTTGGTCCCCATAATGTAGGGAATACTCACACACACATACACACACACAGTTCACATGCTGCAGCTATATTTATATATTTATCGAATTAAACTGCAGCCATATTGTGATTTCAGTTTTATTTCGATGAATCGTGCCGCTCCACCATCCAGATGTATCCGGTGCGAGAGCTCTGATTAAACATCCCATCACACACCAGTTCACTCCTGTCTTCATTATGGGCCACAGGCTTCATCTTATTCCCATCCGGATGAGCTCCGGAGACACAAACGTCCATACCTGCGCTCATCAATCTCCAGCAGCCGAACACAAACGCATGTCGCCGCTCGTTGCAACATTCATCAATGCGGCTGCTAATGTATTCAATCAGTAAATTAATTTAGCCGCGTGTTTATGGGATCGAAGCGATCAGAGCGATTGATTAAAGCGGAGTAAGTGAGGGAATATTGATCACTGCCAGCACAGATTAAAAAAAGAGCTGATGACGGATGCGTATCGAGCGGATAATGACTGGAAGTGCATTTGAACAGTCATTTCTCTCGCGGATGCAGAAACTGCAACTTTCATCGCAGCTGTAATGCAGATTATTGAGTGCCGATGATCTCAGCAAACCAAACGTGACCAACGAACGCGGAAAATCAGGGTAACGAACCGCAATAACCGCGGTAAACCAATGAGAGGAACTAGTTAAAGTGGTATTTTACTGTAAAAACTAGTGGTTCAAAATAGAGGGTGGATGAACATTTTATTTTATATCCAAATATTAATAAACAAATAAAAAGTTTCCTAATTTAATTTGATTTGAAATTATTGCTTAATTTAAAACCAGATGGAAAACGCCAAACTATCGGATTATTTGTAACACATTAATGACAAATCAAAAATAAAAGTCTCAAAATTGTATAACATTAAGAATAAAAATGTAAACAGTCAAACTTTAAATCCGTTCAAAAGTTTGAGGTCTTTTATTCATCAGGGATGCAATAATTTGATCAAAAGTGACAATAAAGACATTTTTAATATTTTATTGCAAATAAATTAGAACTTTCTATCCATCTATCCATGAGTTGCTTTTACCCAGCGAATGTTTAACCCAGCAATTGGGTTGTTTTAACCCAGCAATTGGGTTGTTTTAGCCCACCGAATGTTTGACCCAGCAATTGGGATGTTTTAACCCAGCAATTGGGTTGTTTTAACCCAGCAATTGGATTGTTTTAGCCCAGCAATTGGGTTGTCTTAGCCAACAGAATGTTTAACCCAGCAATTGGGTTGTTTTAACCCAGCAATTGGGTTGTTTTAGCCCAGCAATTGGGTTGTTTTAACCCAGCAATTGGGTTGTTTTAGCCCAGCAATTGGGTTGTTTTAGCCCACCGAATGTTTAACCCAGCAACTGGGATGTTTTAACCCAGCAATTGGGTTGTTTTAACCCAGCAATTGGATTGTTTTAGCCCAGCAATTGGGTTGTCTTAGCCAACAGAATGTTTAACCCAGCAATTGGGTTGTTTTAACCCAGCAATTTGATTGTTCTAGCCAAGCAATTGGGTTGTTTTAACCCACCGAATGTTTAACCCAGCAATTGGGTTGTTTTAACCCAGCAATTGGGTTGTTTTAGCCCAGCAATTGGGTTGTCTTAGCCAACAGAATGTTTAACCCAGCAATTGGGTTGTTTTAACCCAGCAATTTGATTGTTCTAGCCAAGCAATTGGGTTGTTTTAACCCACCGAATGTTTAACCCAGCAATTGGGTTGTTTTAACCCAGCAATTGGGTTGTTTTAACCCAGCAATTGGATTGTTTTAGCCCAGCAATTGGGTTGTTTTAACCCAGCAATTTGATTGTTCTAGCCAAGCAATTGGGTTGTTTTAACCCACCGAATGTTTAACCCAGCAATTGGGTTGTTTTAACCCAGCAATTGGGTTGTTTTAGCCCAGCAATTGGGTTGTTTTAGCCCACCGAATGTTTAACCCAGCAATTGGGATGTTTTAACCCAGCAATTGGGTTGTTTTAACCCAGCAATTGGATTGTTTTAGCCCAGCAATTGGGTTGCCTTAGCCAACAGAATGTTTAACCCAGCAATTGGGTTGTTTTAACCCAGCAATTTGATTGTTCTAGCCAAGCAATTGGGTTGTTTTATCCCACCGAATGTTTAACCCAGCAATTGGGTTGTTTTAACCCAGCAATTGGGTTGTTTTAGCCCAACAATTGGGTTGTCTTAGCCAACAGAATGTTTAACCCAGCAATTGGGTTGTTTTAACCCAGCAATTGGGTTGTTTTTTCCCACCGAATGTTTAACCCAGCAATTGGGTTGTTTTAGCCCAGCAATTGGGTTGTCTTAGCCAACAGAATGTTTAACCCAGCAATTGGGTTGTTTTAACCCAGTAATTGGGTTGTTTTATCCCACCGAATGTTTAACCCAGCAATTGTGTTGTTTTAGCCCAGCAATTGGGTTGTCTTAGCCAACAGAATGTTTAACCCAGCAATTGGGTTGTTTTATCCCAGTAATTGGATTGTTTTAACCCAGCAATTGGGTTGTTTTATCCCACCGAATGTTTAACCCAGCAATTGGGTTGTTTTAGCCCAGTAATTGGGTTGTCTTAGCCAACTGAATGTTTAACCCAGCAATTGGATTGTTTTATTGTTTTATGTTTAAAAATGACTGTCTTGCTTGCTTAAAATGAAATGTTGGAAATGAACATTTATTAATACGTTTAATGAATAATAATTAAACAATAAAGACGTATTAAATTGCTTCACCTTTGATTATTGTTCTGATTTTTAATTTCCAACCCATTTTGGGTTCATTTTAAGCCAAACAGATAGTCATTTTAAACAATAGTTGGGTTAAATAAAACTACCCAGTCGCTGGGTTTGTCCATTTTCAACCCAGCATTTTTATAGTGTATTTACAGTCATTTCAGCCCAGATCAGCGCGGTCAGACCAATGAATGCAAGGACATCTGCATGTCTCGCTGCATCAGCACCGTCTCCATCTGTTATACCGTCAGCTCATCTCCACCATACGCCACCGTCACCCTCTCTGACCCTCGACCTCCGCTCACGGTCACTTCGGCGCTGGACTCGTGTATCGGCACAGGAGCATCGACCGACCCAAACGCTGGATCAATAATGATTTCACAACACAGATCATTGATTCCACCGCCGTCACAGAAATGGCAAGTTTGAGTCGCACAAGATTGAAAGTGAGGAAACTTCAGCTCACATCTGGGTCTTAAAGGGACAGAAAACTTAATATTCTTTGACTGTATTTTTATCAAATAAATGCAGCTTAGGTGAGCAGAAAAATCGTAACAATTCCAAACTTTTGGCCGTCACTGTAATCATTTTTGCTACAGTACAACAGCTCATGAGACGCGTGCGGCGGATCCAGTCGTAATGAGGTCAGCGGCGCTCCTGCCCTTCATGTACCGCCAGCTCAGCACAGATCCTCATCCCAGGACGGCATCACAGCTGCTCCTGCTGCAGAAGATCTTGTCACTTCATGACGAAACTACGGCTCTGGACCAGAATAAAGAAATAAGAGCAGGACGTTCAGTTCTTCCCACACTGTTCACTGTCAGCACTATCGCCGGCCAGCAATTCACATGCCAGCAAAGCAATCGGACTCGCTGTGACTGTCGAGTCAGAAAGAAAGTTCCAAAAAACACTGTTTTACAGGAGCTGCACCTAAAAATGTCTTCATGTTGAGCTCAAAATGACCACCAAACTGACAAAGTAAGATGATAGCAGTCCAGAAAGCTGCTGTCAGGAACGGACTTCATCCTAAACTCAAGGAGAGGAACAAAAAGTTTTGGAAAGACTGAACAAGGTCTTATTATATTATAATGCAACAAAGAGCGATACTTCAGTTACTGTAGAAGCGATAGTAAAATACAACCGTTCATTGTTGGTTCAGTCCATCAGATACTATTAACTGATACAACTAATGCAAAAATGTATTAGTGAATGTTCAGATCACATTACATTACATAGACTAATAAATGCTGTAGAAATATTTTCCATCGTTAGTTCATGTTAACAAATTATTTCTTATTTTTATCTCACAATTCGGAGAAAAAACATCTTTCAACAAGTTTTTCCCCTCACAATTTGACATCATAACACACAAATATCAAACAATTATGACTTTATATCTCACAGTTTTGACTTTACAACTCAGAATTCGGATTTTATATCTTGCAATTCCGACTTTACAACTCGCAATTCCGACTTTACAACTCGCAATTCCGACTTTATATCTCGCAATTCCGACTTTACAACTCAGAATTGGGACTTTCTATCTCGCAATTCCAACTTTATATCTCGCAATTCCAATTTTATATCTCGCAATTCCGACTTTACAACTCGCAATTCCAACTTTATATCTCACAATTCTGACTTTACAACTCAGAATTCGGACTTTATATCTCACAATTCCAACTTTATATCTCGCAATTCCAACTTTATATCTCGCAATTCCGACTTTATATCTTGCAATTCTGACTTTATATCTCGCAATTCCGACTTTACAACTCAAGAATTCGGACTTTATGTCTCACAATTCCAACTTTATATCTCACAATTCCAACTTTATATCTCGCAATTCCGACTTTATATCTTGCAATTCTGACTTTATATCTCGCAATTCCGACTTTATATCTTGCAATTCCAACTTTATATCTCGCAATTCCGACTTTACAACTCAGAATTCGGACTTTATATCTCACAATTCCAACTTTATATCTCGCAATTCCAACTTTATATCTCGCAATTCCGACTTTATATCTTACAATTCTGACTTTATATCTCGCAATTCCGACTTTACAACTCAGAATTCGGACTTTATATCTCACAATTCTCTTTTTCCATCTCTGATGGCAAAAAAACATTCAGATGCATTACAGTAGAATAATGAGAATGAGAATTAAGGTAAAAAAAAAAAATCTTAATCATACAAAAATGGGCTTTCATTCTCTTTCTGCCAATTTTTATTATTATTATTATTATTATTATTATTATTTCATTTAGATTTTGTGCATAAATGTGACCAACCATTGTGAGACTGACCCAACTACAGCGGGAGAACAAGTATTTGACACACTGCCGATGTTGCAGGTTCGTCCACTTACAGAGCATGTAGAAGTCTGTGGTTTTTATCAAAGCTACTCTTCAACTGTGAGAGCGACGGAATCTAAAACAAAAATCCAGAAAATCACATTGTATGATTTTTAAATAATTCATTTGAATTTTACGGCCTGACAGAAGTCAGGAAAGCAGAACTCAATATTTGGTACAGAAACCTTAGTTTGCAATTACAGAGATCACAACGTTTCCTGTAGTTCTTGAGCAGGTTTTTGCACACCAGACCTTCTCCAGATCCTGTGATTTTCTGGATTTCTGTTTTAGATTCCGTAAAAAAAAAATGCAAAATTGGCAGTGCATCAAATCCTTGTTCTCCCCACTGTATGCACGATATTAAAAAAGCCGAGATTTCACACGGCGCTGAAAGGAATTTCAGTCATTTCAGGGACAGATAACACGCGACTCAGAGTTCATAACGCGCCTCAGACAGCTGAAGGAAGTTGTTAGCAGGATTTCAATTTGAGTGATACATTTACAAGTCTGCAGACAGCAATATCAAATGGAAAAGCTGCTGTCGATTACAACAGCTGGCACCCAAAATAAAGCATCGGGCCCGATGCGCATAACACTCCCGCGCTTTCCCTCTTCTTCACGCGCCGTCTCTCCACAGAGGAGAAATAATAACCAGAAGATGGAGTAATCCAGCCAGACGAACTGTGTATACATATGTATGTCTCGGGGAATTCAATATAAAGAAAATTTGATTACGGTGGCTTGAGATCACGAGCGGTGGAGGGAAATGTCTTTATTGGTGCAGCGAGACGAGAAAGAGAGGCTTGCTTTGGAGTTCGAGGCCCATTAATAATCGCTAACTTCATTTGAGACACTATCAGCAAAAAGCATCTTAAGAAAGTCTTTCTGAGGGGGCGGAAGTCGCAGCGGAGCCGGAAACGAGCCGTCGAGGGAGTGAATCAAGCCGCCGCAATTAAAAACGCTCGTTTACAGACACGTAATCGATGACGGAGCGCCGGCTGATCCTCGCGTTTCGTGTTTCCGCTGTAACTTCTGACACTTGTTAGTGACACGCCGCTCCTCCCCGAGGAACGATGGGAAGAGAAGTGCGTCCTCTCGCTTCATCCTTCAACTAATTGGAGTTTTATTTCATGCGATCGATTCATTTCTATCTCAGATGCTGATGCATCGATCGTCTGTCAGCACAAACACTCTCTTCAGATCTCTGATGCACAGATGTACATAAACGTTTGGAGCAACTGAAGTCGTTTCTGCCCACCGACACTGAAATATTATTGCAATTTAAGTGTCATTTATTCCTCTGAATTTTCAGCATCATTACTCCAGTCTTCAGAGTCACGTGATCATTCAGAAATCATTCTGATATGCTGCATTTATTTGATCAAAAATACAGTAAAAATTGTGAAATATTATTATAATGTAAATCATCTGTTTTCTATGTGAATATATAGTCAAATATAATTTATATCCAGTGATCAAAGCTGCATTTTCAGCATCATTACTCCAGTCTTCAGAGTCACGTGATCCTTCAGAAATCATTCTGATATGCTGCATTTATTTGATCAAAAATACAGTAAAAATTGTGAAATATTTTTAAAATTTAAAATATCTGTTTTCTATGTGAATATATAGTCAAATATAATTTATATCCAGTGATCAAAGCTGAATTTTCAGCATCATTACTCCAGTCTTCAGAGTCACATGATCCTTCACAAATCATTCTGATAGATTTAATGCTCACGAAACACTTATGATTATTATCATCAGTGTTTTTTGGTGTATATATATTTTATTTTTCAAGATTCTTTCATGAATAGCAAGCTCAAAAACAGCATTTATTTGACATTTGTAACATTATAAATGTCATTAATGTAACTTTTGATAAATTTACCCCAAACTTTTGATCATCAAAATCAACATTGATCATCAAATCATCCTATCAGAATGATTTCTGAAGGATCATGTGACTCTGAAGACTGGAGTAATGATGCTGGAAATTCAGCTTTGATCACTGGATATAAATTATATTTGACTATATATTCACATAGAAAACACATGATTTACATTAGAATAATATTTCACAATTTTTACTGTATTTTTGACCACATAAATGCATCTTAGGGGAGCAGAAGAGACTTAAATGTTCTACCTAGACAGCATTTAAGCATCACAGCTCTAATCGAATGCTTCCTCTCAGCCACACTGACAGAGAATAGTTTGAGAACTCTATATTCTGACAATAATCTTGTAAGAAACTTTTGCCTTCTTTTCCTTTAAAATGAAAATGACATTTAATTATGAGACGAGAAATACAGCCCAGAGGAAAAGAGATAAACCGCTGGGAAGAGAGAGAGAGAGAGACAGAGAGAGAGAGAGAGAGGGATTATCACGGAGCGAGAGTGAGTGAGCATCAGAGACGAGAGAAACGGAGCCGAGACTGATAACACGGCGGAAGAGAGAAATGAAACGTGGAGGGAAAGAAAGTGAGACTGAATTGCCACAAAAGAAGAAGAAGATGATCTTATTAGTGAAAGAAAGAGAAAGTCGAAGGAAGAATTGAGAAGAATGAAGATTCTGTCATCATTTACTCACACAAAATGAGCAAAAACATCATGAAATGAGAGTTTTGTCAGGTTTTTGTCATTTTTAACAGTTTTTTCTTTAAACATGCCTGTATAATTTTACGTCCGTTTTCAGTTTTAGTGACAATAATCCATTTAATGATCAAATGCGATGATTATTTAACCAAGTCTTCTGTGTTTTCAGAGTCTGCAGCGAGGTCAGTGCGTAAACGACGGCAGCGCGTTCCCGTACGGGTCGGTCTCGCTGTGCGGTAAATGAGTTCAGGTGTAAAGCGCTTTCTGATTATTGACTCTGGAAGTGAAGAATCTCATTAAAACGAGTCGCGCTTATTGCAGCTCTTGTCATAACACGAGGATAAAGAGACAAACAACCCGAACGCTTTAATCACACTAACTGCGTAAAGACGGCGCGGAGAAGATCCTTGTCAGAGCTGAATAAACTCATTCAAGGTGATCAAATCAAGGGAAGAACGAACATCCGTCTTCGAGTGAAACAGTACAAGTCGAGATGTTTCCTCCTTTATTGAACCTCATTTATAAAGCATGGCACTGCATTAAAGTGTACGATAAAGAAAATGCAGGAATCAAAACACACATATCAAACATCTTCAAGAGATACAGAAGAAATATTATACTTTCCTGCCATTAAATTGTGTTGAAAGAAAATGAAAGAAATTGCTCTGTTTTAATTGGAATGAGGAGGAGGAATTTACTAAAACACAAAAGACAACCAGTTTTGCCAAAAACAACAACAAAAAACCCCCCTGATAATTATGCATTCAAATGTATTCTTAAGCCAACAAAGTTGCTTAATAATGATTTCCAGATCACTTTATAAAAATAAACAGTTTCGAGTGTGGATTATAGAATTCTGAAACCAAAACGAAGCCTTTTTAAAATTCAACTTCCGTTCATTTGAATTGCATATCAAAATCCTCAATTCAAATTCAGGCACTGACTAGGAAACTAATAATGACAAAATATATTAAAATATGGAAATGAGCTATTTTCTGTAAATGTGTGAGACTTTTGATTTCTGATTTCAGTCGAGTCAAGTCACCTTTATTTATACAGCGCTTTTTACAATGTGGCAAAGCAGTTTTACAGCAGTTTTGTGGCTGCACAGCAGCTCCCAAAGAAAATGGTGTCATTGTGCAGCTTATTCGATATATTATTGATTCATTCCGTTGCAAAGATCAGTAGTTACTAGTCTAGTTCAGAGCGTCCCAAACTTAAGAGGGGTAAGGCCCCCCCAAAACTTTGCTCCACGACCCCGCCGTTAAAAAATATATACCGACATTTACCTACAACTACATTTATTAACAAGTTTGTAAGAATTTCATGTGAATTACACTGTTAAAAAATTACTGTAAATTTTACAGTATAATACTGGCAGCAGGGTTGCCAGCCAGTTACTGTAAACCTTACAGCAGTACTGTAATTTAGTTTACAGAATTTCCCTGTATTCTCTGATTACAGTAAATAACTGTATTTTTTTTTTTTAAATTACGAAGGGTCAATTTACAGCAATATTCTGTAAATTTGAGTCAAACCAACACGTGGCCCCAGAATGCATTGGAGTTTACAGCAATATGCTGTATTATTAAAAAACAGCCAGCGGCTGTAAAATAATGCTGTAATTTTTACAGCAATTCATTACAGTGTATGAGAAACCATTCGTTACAAATATATTTAAATCCATAACACTTAACAATTGGAATATTTTAATTATTCTAATATATTGATTTGGACTAGCTACGGCCCCCCTGCAATACCGCTACGGCCCACTGGGGCCCCACAGTTTGGGAAGCGCTGGTCTAGTTAATTTATGTATATCAGCACTGGAAAAAACAGTTCACATACAACGACACCAATGCAGGTGTATCAAAAAACAGTAAGAGTATAACAGTAACACGCTATAAACTAGATCCATACCATCATGATACTTGGGAGCCAATACGATACGTTTTGTATAAACGACATGTAAATGAATCCTTATTAAAGTTACAGTTATTCAGTCAAGAGCAGTGAGTGATTTTTCTCTTTGTCCGTGACAGCAGGTTTATTAGGCTGCTGTCACTTTAAGAGCTGCACGGATCCAACATACTGAAACACGTTTTCTTTCTCAACTGTTTATGTTCACTTAAAGGGGACATGTCAAAATATGACTTTTTCCATGTTTACGTGCACCTACCAACACAGAAAAGGTGAAAAAAGGACAAACCAGTAACTGTTTTGGCAAACAGGTAACGATATGCTATGCATAGTGCGCGTTCATACGGGTTTTGCATAAAATATTACACATGCTAGTGACGAGTCGATCAACTCCACAGCAACGACATCAACTGATCCACGAACCGTTCAGAAACGTCTTCCTGAGTCTCTCCATCCGTTTGAACACTTTCCTCATTTTGTCTGCGTGAGATTCTCCAGCTTTGTTGTTGTTGAGCCGTTAAAGCTCCGCCCTCTTCTGGAGCAGCAGCTCATTTGCATTTAAAGGGACACGCACAAAAACGGTGTGTTTTTGCTCTCAGCCAAATTTGACAGTGATCATAAATGATCTGAGGGGATTTTGAGCTGAAACTTCACACACACATTCTGGAGACACCAAAGTCTGGTGAAAGGAGCATGATGTAATTCTGTGCGAATATGTCCGTTCAAGCGGAAGAAGATGCGAAAGAGAGCTCAATTCAGCATTCGGATGTTGCAGAACTGGACAGTCCTTCCTGTCGAGCCCTGTCCTGATGAAATAAAAGAGATAACTTTCCTTGTCTATGAGGACTAAAATAAAGAAATTTAATATGAATTAATATCCATTCTGGGAGAAAAAAAAAATTGCGATAGTTAGGTAAATTGATTTTTCTCCCCAGCCCTACAATAAACCAGCATGCTCACGATTATGATAATAGTTTCAAATGATGTTTTAACAAATATCACGCAGAATAACAGACTGTTCAGCTAAAATAACTGGATGTGGAGGCTGCGTCACTAATGTGTGGAAATAAAACACAGGATCACACACACACACACACACACACATCGCTTGACTTCACTCCATGAGACAGGAGCCATTATCTCATTAGATGTGTGTGTGTGTGTGACAGCAGTTCAGATGCGTTCTGAAAGCATCCGACCTCTTGATCTCACTATCTCTCTGACCCACAGCTGTTCAGCGACGATCCTCACGCTGCACAGACCGCCACAGACCACCAGAGACCACCGCAGCGCCTCCACATGCTTGACTTTCACCCTTCTGGCCGAGGTCCGCTATTTACAGACGCGCCGCTGATGTTCGAGGAGCAGGAGATCAAACAATGCTACTCTGAAGATCACAAACAAACTTCTCCAGCAATTGCTTGACTAGACGCATCCACAGCCTCAAAATACACTCGATGTAAGCACTCTTTCTGTTGACCTTTCAATACACAGTCAGTAATTATTGGACAATCACATGGTGTGTGTCTCAGGTCAGAATAAGAAGGGAAGAAATGGATCAAATATCGTTAATTTAGATTGGAACGACGACAACGGACACGTCACAATATACCTCATTTAAATAATTCAAAAGTAGAATAAAGGGGGGGCCTGGTTGAGTTAGTTGACACTGGCGGTTATGGTAAGGGGCGGGACATTTCCCAAACACTAATCACACTGCTCCGGTCGACCAATCAGAGCACATTGTGCTTTTCAGAAAGGCGGGGCTTCGTAGAGACAGAAAGTAAACAGAGCGTTACTGACAGACTGGGAAGAGAGGAGCCGCACAATGTGAGGAAAATAATCAAACACGACATCAAGACTTTGTAAGGGCTCCTCTTTAAATGCCACTGCATATATTATTATGTCGTAAAATCACACTTTTCACACGGAGGTCAAAGCGGCACTAAAGCTCAGATTCGAGTCACGTGAAAGAGATTTCATGCATTCGAATGCGAACCCAAAAAAGCTCATTTTATTGGTAGGATCAGATTTTTATCCGGAATACAGATTTGGTACAGCGTGACTTCTCTGCATGCAAACTGGGGGAAACTGAGCCGGAGGGCCGTAATTACCACAGCCTACAGGTGTGACATCATTCACGCTGGCTGTTGTCAGGGACGCCCAGGGTCTCGTGGCATGATGGGTAACTGGATGAAAGCAATTCATTTTTATCTTGGCTCAGTCATGGCTAAAGAGATTATTTATTACTCATGAAGTATAAGGGTCTGGAGGCTTTCTGTTGGGGGGATATTGAAGAATTCATAAAAATACACAGAATGAACGTCACCGAAACACTTCGAGACCTGCCGAAAATAATGGAGAAGTTCAGAACGACGCAGATCCAGGGAATATTAGACGTGCTTAGATCTGAAGAGATCACACCCCACAGGAGAAAAATAAAGCGCATTTTCACCTTAATATGTCAACTTAGTTTCTTTTAGAAAGAAATGAGACTAAACGGAGACCCAGTAATCTCACATGTGTCTTCTTTAGAGTTTCAAAGAGTCTCAAACTTGCTTAGATTCGATATCTAGTCATTGAAAACTGAGAGATGAACTCACATTTTTCACCACAAGATCTGTGTTGCTCTATCCACATTCATCCGTGCCTCTATACTCTCTTGCTAATTGACAGTTATTGACTCATTTGTGACTATATATTAGATCCATCTGAGACAACAGTCAAAAGATGATACTTAAATGAAGCTCACAAAGAAGTTCAGATCAAGAGGGAAGACTGACCTTTCAATGCTGCTGTATCGATTTCCTAAATGGCAAAGATTCCATAGGAAAGTTTACATGGTTCAGTTCGATATACAGCAGATCTTAATTAGAGCATAACGCTTGAGGAAAGAAATATATGTATCGACACTATCAATAACTGTAAAGATTTAGAGAAATTGCCACTGCAATATCACACTGGCAATCTTGCCGTTTTAGACTTGAACCAAAAATTCAATAAACAAGAAGTTCATATTGAGTAGCTTGGATTTTAGACACGATATTCCTGGTTTGATTCGCCAACGTAAACAGGTGTGAACAAAGCCACGGGTGAATATTCTGCTGAGCATCCATGAGCAACGCAATGCAGCCGTGTTTTCTTCCTGAACGAATTGGTGTTGAACAAATCAGATGAATGAATGATTCGATGAGTCACTCATGAAGACTACTGAATAAACCAGTGTTTTCGGAGGAATGGGTTGAGTGAATGATCCAATGACTCATTTCTAGTTTTGTTCTGAAATGAACAAGTGTTTTTGGTTGAATCGTTTGAGTGAATGACTCAATCACTCATGCGTCCGTTGTTTTGTTCCTGGATGAATCAGTGTTTTGAACAAATCAGATAGATGAGTGATTCAATGAAACACTCATAACGACTACTGAATAAACCAGTGTTTTCGGAGGAATGGGTTGAGAGAATTCACTCATCTCTTGATTTGTTCCAGAATGAATCAATATTTTTGATCGAATCAGTCGAGTGAATGATTCAATCCCTCAAAAATCTGTTGTTTTGTTCCTGGATGAATCAGTGTTTTGAACAAATCAGATTCAATGAAACACTCATAACGACTACTGAATAAACCAGTGTTTTCGGAGGAATGGGTTGAGTGAATGATTCAATAACTCACTCATATCTTGTTTTGAGCCAAAATGATTCAGTGTTTTTGATTGAATCAGTCAAGTGAATGATTCAATTACTCGCACATCCCTTGTTTTTTTTTCCTGGATGAATTTGTGTGAAGACTGCGTTGAGTGAACGATTCAATGGCTCACAAGCTGCGTCTCATTTTGAAGGCTGCATCCACCGGAGGTCTCATTTTAAGGCTGTACACGTCATCAAGGATGACAAGTAACTGTAATACAATTGACTGTTATTCCTCGTGAGATGTAAAATGCTGTCATTTTTTTTATTACTTTGCAATCTAACAGATACTTTTCTGAAATGAAACCACCTCAATGACATATGCAGCCGACAAATGTGACCTCCGTTGGATGTTTTGTTCCTGAATCAATCAGTGTTTTCAAACTAATCATTTAAATGAATCAATCAATTAGTCAGTCAGTCACAAAGATAGTTACTTGTCGCCATCTACTGGTGTATAATATAACCTGGTGTATAAGTATACATAAAATGTTTTCAATGTAATATATTAGATTTCAAAATATCTTATTGTAAACAGATGCACAAACATGCTTTATAATCAAAATATGAACAAAAATAAGTTATGGTTTAAGTAGATGAGCAGATTCAGAATCGCATGCACACATTTATAAGAGACAATTATATCATTTCAAACTGAATCAATGTGCTTCGCTAAATGCAATTCTAATTTATATTTTACAGAAATTCTGGAGTTCATTTTTACCACTAAAGCACAATGAAGCACAGTCTTGAGCTTTCTTCTGGGACTACAACAAGACTGAAATCTTGTAGGCTTGACATTGATCTTAGAATAGCTTCAACTGAACCAATTGAGTTCTTAGCATATGAGCTGGATTGGAACCTCAAAATTAGATTTAGGAACTAATAAACAGTTGCACATATCGATAGAGTGAAGTGAGATAATATGATCTGTGTCTGATTTCCTGTTAACCACATAGAGTGTCCATAAAGACATCTGCTGAAATATGATCAAGACCTGGAAGAGCTTCACCTTTAAGCTGTTTGTTAGGTAATGCCGAAGGCAGTGCTAAAGACGCATTAGATCTCAGATCAGCTCTTATATTCTCTCATCATAATGGACATGGTCTAGAAAAACCAACTATTTATCATTCTGAAATGTGTGACGGCTTTCATCTGTGGCTGCTTGAAGGGCTTGATGAACTTCATACACTCTAAAAAATGTTGGGTTAAAAACAACCCAGGTTGGGTTAAAAATGGACAAACCTAGTGAATGGGATGTTTTAACCCAACGCATGTGTTGTATTAACCCAATGAATGCATTGTTTTAACCCAACGAATGCATTGTTTTAACCCAGTGAATGGGTTGTTTAACCCAATGAATGCATTTTTTAACCCACTGAATGCATTGTTTTAACCCAACGAATGGGCTGTTTTAACCCAATGAATGCATTGTTTTAACCCAGTGAATGGGTTATTTTAACCCACTGAATGCATTGTTTTAACCCACTGAATGTATTGTTTTAACCCACTGAATGGGTTGTTTTAACCCAATGAATGCATTGTTTTAACCCATCAAATAGGCTGTTTTAACCCAATGAATGGGCTGTTTTAACCCAGCGAATGGGATGTTTGAACCCAGCGAATGGGATGTTTTAACCCAGCGAATGGGATGTTTTAACCCAGCAAATGGGATGTTTGAACCCAGCGAATGGGATGTTTGAACCCAGCGAATGGGATGTTTTCGCAAACTCAAAATGAATTTCAATACAGGTAATGTGTGAAGAATGACTCTAATTGAGTAAAAATTTTGTGTAAAATGCTGCTAATTAAGTGCAATTCTGTGGCTGAGAGTTGATGATAGTCCCATCTGTTTGAGTGTGACTGGAGGAAAACGCTGATGGGAAGGAAGGGAAGTGAAGAACTGTGTTGTTTATGTCATCGCCTGATGCTTAAGCTTTGGAGGAGAGCTCTATTTCAGGCTTGATTCGCCTCTCTGGCCCTGAAGGACTCGACAGATAATGCACGTTCTCCTCACAGCGCCCCAGAGGATACACAGCCCCGTTACCGACCACCAGCACCGAGGAACTTCACGGGCCATAGATCACCGGCACACGCGCACATCCCACAGGAGCCCGACAGGGAGGGAGAGCGAATCATCATACCGACAAAACCCACAGCGATCCATCATTCAGAGAGAGTGAAGAAAGACAGAGAAAGAGAGAGTGAGAGAAAAGAAAGAGAGAAACACACAGCAGTAGCTGCGAGTCACATGAAAATAAACAAAACCGTTTATTCTACAAAACTCTGCAGACGAGTTTAACAAATGAACATGCCTTCATACTAGCTTTTAACAAAGTTGTGAATGCAATTGATTTATATTTATTCATTTCAAAAGGAATATCAGAAAAATAATTTACAGCAAGTCATTGATTTTCATTTGGCCACCCTGACTGCTGGTAAATGTTTTATTATTGTGTGCAAGATCACAGAGCATAAAGACAGACGATAGATAGATAGATAGATAGATAGATAGATAGATAGATAGATAGATAGATAGATAGATAGATAGATAGATAGATAGATAGATAGATAGATAGATAGATAGATAGATAGATAGATAGATAGATAGATAGATAGATAGATAGATAGATAGATAGACAGACAGACAGACTGACTCTAAAAATGCTGGGTTAAAAATGGACAAAGCGAATGGGTTATTTAACCCAACTATTGTTTAAAAATTACTGTGACTGAAATAAAATGAACCCAAAATATGTTGGAAATGAAAAATCAGACACATAATTACTAGAAGCAAAAATAATAATCAAAAGATGAACATTTATTAATAAGTAATTTAATAAATGTTTACAGTTTAATTACTCATTAAACATATTAATAAATGTTAATTTTCAACATATTTTGGGTGCATTTTAAGCAGGTTATACAGTAATTTTTAAACTATAGTTGAGTTAAATAAAACTACCCAGCAGGTTGGGCAAACATTTAACCCAACTGCTAGGTTACAACGACCCAATCGCTGGGTTAAAACAACCCATTCATTAAAACAACTCATTCGTGAACATCCCATTCTCTGGGTTAAAACAAACAATTCGCTGGGTTAAAACAAACAATTCGCTGGGTTAAAACAACCCATTCGCTGGGTTAAAACAAACAATTCGCTGGGTTAAAACAACCCAATCGCTGGGTTAAAACAACCCATTCGCTGGGTTAAAACAACCCAATCGCTGGGTTAAAACAACCGAATCGCTGGGTTAAAACAAACAATTCGCTGGGTTAAAACAACCCATTCGCTGGGTTAAAACAAACAATTCGCTGGGTTAAAACAACCCATTCGCTGGGTTAAAACAAACAATTCGCTGGGTTAAAACAACCCATTCGCTGGGTTAAAACAAACAATTCGCTGGGTTAAAACAACCCAATCGCTGGGTTAAAACAACCCATTCGCTGGGTTAAAACAACCCATTCGCTGGGTTAAAACAACCCAATCGCTGGGTTAAAACAACCCATTCGCTGGGTTAAAACAACCCAATCGCTGGGTTAAAACAACCCAATCGCTGGGTTAAAACAAAACGCAATCGCTGGGTTAAAACAACCCAATCGCTGGGTTAAAACAAACAATTCGCTGGGTTAAAACAACCCATTCGCTGGGTTAAAACAAACAATTCGCTGGGTTAAAACAACCCATTCGCTGGGTTAAAACAAACAATTCGCTGGGTTAAAACAACCCAATCGCTGGGTTAAAACAACCCATTCGCTGGGTTAAAACAACCCATTCGCTGGGTTAAAACAACCCATTCGCTGGGTTAAAACAACCGAATCGCTGGGTTAAAACAACCCATTCGCTGGGTTAAAACAAACAATTCGCTGAGTTAAAACAACCCATTCGCTGGGTTAAAACAAACAATTCGCTGGGTTAAAACAACCCATTCGCTGGGTTAAAACAAACAATTCGCTGGGTTAAAACAACCCAATCGCTGGGTTAAAACAACCCATTCGCTGGGTTAAAACAACCCAATCGCTGGGTTAAAACAACCCAATCGCTGGGTTAAAAAAACTCATTTGCTGGGTTAAAAAACAACCCTATCGCTATGTTTGTCCATTTTAAATCCAACTGGGTTGTTTTAGAGTGTAGCTCTAGAGAGATAGATAGATAGATAGATAGATAGATAGATAGATAGATAGATAGATAGATAGATAGATAGATAGAAAAAATATGCATTTACATTACAAATTAGAAACAAATTTTAAGTGCTTCAAATGACTTTTTTATTTCTAATAATAATAAAATTAATTGGTGCTATTCATAACTTCCTTCATGCATTGTTCAAAATTTGGCTCAGCTTCGGTCCATTGTTTTCAGTGTGACACTAGTTCTGCAACTGTGTAACGCAGCGGAGCACGTGACCTGCACTGTCCTCACTCATTTGCATAAAATAGAACTTTTCTCAACTTCGTCTCTCCGCCAACAGTCGCTCTACCTCCGAATCGCCAACAGTGAAAACGAATGGCTTTGCTGCTCGGAAGCGCGGCAACTTCCAGGAATGACTGCGGGCTCGTTCCAGTGTCGGTGAACGCGCGCGCCTCCGCTTTGCATGCGGGACGGCAGGCGATGCATCAAAAGATGACAGCTCCCCCATTCTTCTTTAAATAAGATCGCTGGGTGGAGAGTCCTGGCTGGGCCGTAACTTTAATCATTCATCTAAATAAGAGCTGCACGAGTCCCGCGCTACGAGCCTCGAGCGGCGGCGGCGGCGGCGGCGCACCGGCCGGCCGGCAGGAATAAGAAGTGACGGCGCTCCGGCGCATTCCTCATTTGTAAATGTGTAAACATATATTTGAGTCAGATTGCCGACGGGCGCCCGAGCCCTCCGCAGATTTATGTATTGAGTGAGTTTTAAAATTCAGATGGGTGGCGGGGTGAGAGGGAGAAGTATCCCGTCTTTAAGATGAGCGACACTAAGTGACAGTGATTGATGCCCTCTCCACTCCCGCTGCGAGACAAATCAACAGAAAAATATACGAAATAAAAAAGGAATATAGCAAACGCAGACAGCAGGAGCACGAGCGCGCAAAGACACGTCTGCATAATGAAAAGAGGAGGGGAGGAAAACACACCGAGGGAAACATCGAGGAGCGATTGCGACTTTGGAGGAATCTGGAGGGTTCGAGGGCTGGAGGAGGGGAAAATGACAAACACAGACGGCAGGATTGTCAGCGCGGGTCTGCAGGCCGCGCTCATTAGCAGCAGTGTGATGGCTCCGACATCACCGTGTGCAATCAAAACCGACTATTCGCTTTTTATTTTTGTGGAATATTGTTCGAAATGATGTATCGGTGCACATCGTCGTTGTCTTAAAATCACGTTTCTCGTAATCTCGAACCAGAATGACCTGCAGCAACCTGTCACTCACGTGAGATCCACCAATAGCAAACCACCACCGTCCAATCAACTCCCCACAGACACAATCAAGCCCCGCCCTACATTTGTTCTTGTTCGTCAATGATCCTCCCTCAAAATCGGGTCTAAAAAGTATATACAAAGGATATTAATTTAAAATACGCATATACAATGTGTAAGGAAAAAAAACAATTGAACGTAATTTCGTACACTGTTCATAAATAAATAATAACAATAGCCTATTCATTATTAATTTGTTTTGTTTATAACTGAAATATTTAACACATTGAAGATGATTGTGAATACATGCAAATGTCTATATAAACTTCATACGAAAAAAAAAAACGAAACAAATTTACACAGTAAAATAACATTTTGCATTGAAAACGGTGTCGTAAAAACAATGCATTCTGGGTAATATTTTTCATTTTAAGACGCCTATAGGCTAGTTTCTCGATAATGACAAATAATATTAACAAAAATGCATTGTAATATACAGAAGAAACATACTGTAAAATATAATGCATTCTGGGTAATATTTGTCATTTTCGACTAAGACAAATTTACACAGTAAAAAACCATTTTGCATTGAAAACGGTGTCGTAAAAACAATGCATTCTGGGTAATATTTTTCATTTTAAGACGCCTATAGGCTAGTTTCTCGATAATGACAAATAATATTAACAAAAATGCATTGTAATATACAGAAGAAACATACTGTAAAATATAATGCATTCTGGGTAATATTTGTCATTTTCGACTAAGACAAATTTACGCAGTAAAAAACCATTTTGCATTGAAAACAGTGTCATAAAAACAATGCATTCTGGGTAATTTTTGTCATTTTAAGACGCCTATAGGCTAGTTTCTCGATAATGACAAATAATATTACCAAGAATGCATTGTTTTACAATATATTACTGCTTCAATGTAAAACGATATTTTACTTATGAATTAGTTTCGTTTTGTACATGTTGTTTTAGTACATAAGCCATAATACAGACATACACAGTTATTATAGTGTAGTTGAAATGAATTCATCATAACATGATTTTGATTGAATTGTAACCAGGCGCTAAATTTATCAATTTATCAGCGTTTCGCTGTGATACACATCGCAGTGGGCCAGAAGAGACGAGCGCAATGCTTTCATGAAAGTGAAACAGTCTATGAATTTAAAGCTTGTTCCTCTCCTGTGTTTTGATCGCGGCTCAATGATGAAATTCCGACGCATGTGTCGTGATTATGAGTTGATATTGTGCTGAACACACTAGATGCAGTAATTGGAGCACCGTGTGTGTGTGTGTGTGTGTGTGTGTGTGTGTTCATAACCCACATCACCTCACAGCCGGTGAAGAACGCCGGGGTCAGTGTCTAACCGAGCCTCCAGAGTCCACCGGTGAAAAACACAACAACCAGGAAACACAATTTCACTCCAGACAAAGAATCAATAGTCATCCGAAAAGCATTAATCAAAACGTCTCTCCGTCGGCGAGCACTTTCAAAGAATATTCATGCTTTCATTACTACAAACTTGCTTTCCCAGCGCCAGTGAAAGTTGCTGATTTGTGGATGTGAACCTTCTTCAAGGACGAAGCGTTCAGACCCCTGGCTGAGAGAAGCACACTCACCATCTGCTTTCGGCGGACAGTTCTGCTGATCACCGACTCATCAACACTACAGATGAACAAATGCAGATGATGATGTGCTGGTGTGCTCCATTCATGTCCGATACTCCGAGATGTTTCTCCAGCGCTGAGATCATTGTAGTTCATGTGCGGAAAGATGCTATGAATCAGATCTGGAGATAAACGCCACATTTTCAGTATGAAACTAAAGTGGCGCTGGAGTTTAGCGATGATTTATTCGGTTCGTGACACGGGAGCTGTTCATACTGTGTCATTATAATGATGTGAAGACCAAAGCACTCATGCATTATTATTTTTCAGTAATATTTTCACACGTTGACATGGCAAAGGTTATCTCGAGAGAACAAACAAATGTGGGCTCTAGATAACGTCCATTCAGGAATAATGAGTCTCAATGAGTTCAAAAAGAGTCTCTTCTGCTCATCAAAGCTGCATTTATTTGATCGAAAATACAGTAAAAATTGTGAAATATTATTCTAATGTAAATCATCTGTTTTCTATGTGAATATATAGTCGAATATAATTTATATCCAGTGATCAAAGCTGAATTTTCAGCATCATTCCTCCAGTCTTCAGAGTCACATGATCCTTCAGAAATCATTCTGATATGCTGATTTGATGCTCAACAAACATTAATGATTATTATGACAGTTGAAAACTGTCATATTTTCGTAGAAACTGATTTATTTAATTTTTCAGGATTCTATGACGAATAGAAAGTTCTATAAGTATAAATTTATTTATTAAAACATTTATTAAATTGAAAGCTTTTGTATTATTATAAATGTCTTTACTGTCACTTTTGATCAGTTTAATGTGTCCTTGATGAATAAAAGTATTAATTTCTCTCTCTCTCTTTTTAATTTTACCACAAATGTTTGAATGGTATCATTGTTTCCTCGAAAAATATGAAGTAATGATGCTGAAAATTCAGCTTTGATCACATGAATATGAGCATATATTAAAAAAAAATATATATATATATATATGAAAGTAGCTTTTATTTTTTAATAAAATGCCTTTGTAAGGAATCGCAGAGATTTTGCTCAGTCAGAACAATACTGTTAAGAATCACAGGTAGTGTGTGTGTGTGTGTGTGTTGGTGCCAGATGGGCGGTCGTGCCACTCCTGCTCAGGTCACCTGACCTGCGGGAAACAGTTCTGACAGCTGGCAGCACAACCAATTCACAAACAACACACACACACACACACACACGCACACACACCACACGCTCATACATTCCAGACAAACACAACAAAATCCACCCGCTGCTTTCAAATGAGGGTCGGCATTATTCAGAGTATAAAAAACGTGACGAGTCACATCTGCGGCTCAGTTACTGATGAAATAGTCCGACAGAGCCTGAAGCAACACACCGTTACACCTAATGGATTCCTGATACGAGAGGCCTCACATCCGCTGATTGCAAAGCCATAGGACACACGCGCCGCTACTGTCAATTCTGATCAAAACAGCAGGTCAGAGCGAAACAAACGCTGAGATAAAGAGAGCCGCGTGCAGCTAAATGAATGTTTACCATGACCCGAGCAAATAAAGCAGGAGGTTCTCTCTCCGGAAGAGGACGGAGAATGAAACACGAGGGTTTTCTGAGTTGACCTCTCGCGGCACAAATGAGGCAAATTAAGAATGAGCGATGAGGACGAGAGGACGTGCGACTCGGGCGTCTGAAGGACGGTCCTGGAACTCTTCACGGGTCTGTGTTAAACAGTTAAACCACTCATTCTCACAAAAAATGACACATCATAATAATGTAACAACCGATCTAAACTAATCCATGTACTTGTCTGTTCCTTTTGTTATAGTGTTTTTAATTTGCTTTAAGGCAAACCGTGTGCAAATTCATGCGTTAACTCCATGGCTGAGTATTTCCTCCTTGAAACTGCAGTGAACCAAAGAGTCTCAAAAACGCGTTTTGAAATCGCTAATGCTTCATATGTCACAAACTGCCTTGCAACCAATCACGATCTCTGAGCTGGAGCGAGTGGGTGGAGGCGTGGCTAATTTGCATATTCATAGAACCGCATTTACTAAACGAGCTAAGGGTGTAGAGTTACATTCAAGCTACCTTAAGACATGAAAAATAGTTATCTAGCACAGAAACAGTGAGGATCTCCGTGTTAAACTGCTACAGTTATACAAAATACACTGACAGAACTACAGTTAAAAGCAACCCAAGTTGGGATGGAAATGGACACAGCAAATAGGTTGTTTTAACCCAGCGAATGGGATGTTATAACCCAGCGTTTGAGGTATTTTAACAAAGCGAATGGGTTGTTTTTTACCCGGCGAATAGGATGTTTTAACCCAGCGAATGGGTTGTTTTAACTCAGCGAATGGGTTGTTTTTTACCCGGCGAATAGGATGTT
>CM074298.1:815000-882500 GCA_037194245.1 Opsariichthys bidens | reverse complement strand
GTTTCGGTAGTGACATCATTGTTTCGGTCGTGACATCATTGTCTTGGTAGTGACATCATTGTTTCGGTCGTGGCATCATTGTTTCGGTCGTGACATCATTGTTTTGGTAGTGACATCATTGTTTCGGTAGTGACATCGTTGTTTTGGTAGTGACATCGTTGTTTTGGTAGTGACATCGTTGTTTCGGTAGTGACATCATTGTTTCGGTAGTGACATCATTGTTTTGGTAGTGACATCATTGTTTCGGTCGTGACATCATTGTCTTGGTAGTGACATCATTGTTTAGGTCGTGACATCATTGTTTCGGTCGTGACATCGTTGTTTCGGTAGTGACATCGTTGTTTCGGTAGTGACATCATTGTTTTGGTAGTGACATCATTGTCTTGGTAGTGACATCATCGTTTCGGTCGTGACATCATTGTTTCGGTCGTGACATCATTGTTTTGGTAGTGACAAAATGGAACACATAATTGTTTATTTGGTGGAAATAAACAAAATTTTAGCACAGTTATGCAAATCATTAGTGTTTTAGTATGAGTTAAAATGCTGTCACGTGATGCGGTCACTACCAACACATTTCTGTAACGACCGAAACATGATGTTTTGTCAAAAATAAAGTCTCTTGAATTAACAAGTAGTGTTTGGATCAATGTTTATTCAAACGAACGAATCCTTCGCAACCGGATTCAAACTACAACAAATCTCATAAAATACACCTGAAATATTGTTATATATTGTTGCAATCGTTATTGATTTCCCTTTAAAAAATAGCAAAAAATAGGTAGATGTGCACAAAATCTCAATCGATCGATGTAACCTTTCATATTAAACGATTTATCATCGCGTTTCGGTAGAGGCAACTTTGGCAAGAGGAAAAATATTCCAAAACTTTCTGACAATTGTAGTACAATCACTACAATTTCTATACATACAAAATTCGTTTCCAACTCTGACTTTGACCCAGTTCTGTAGAATGGCCCTCATACACTGTATGGAAACAGGTATTACATTTTATGCTGTTCGGTGGAGCAGAAATCACACACACATCATATAATATATTCTTCATATTTCTGACAAGCCAGAACATCCACATCAAGAGGTTCAGCTCATTTGTTTTCTGAAAGCACTCGATCAATGACTGAAACATCCTCTCAACGCTGCAGACGCAGTGGAAACTCTGATCTAATGCCTCCATTACCACAATCATTTGCTCTGTTCTAGATATGAACCATTAGAAGTGAGTTTTAAATATAGATATTTGACGACAGGTGAACGTCCACTGGACATGCGTTTTCCAGCGCAAACATCTAAACACTCTTAAATCAAGATACTGGAGAACGAACTGCATGTTCCGCATTGACGAATCGTTCATATTAATACCAGACACGTGCATTAAGAAAGTAAACGAGATGTTTTTGTGCATCAGACGTGGCAAAAAGTTGGTATAGATTCTCATTTCTGACGGTCGTCTCGCTCTCTGATTTATGAAAGCATGCGCATTTCTCTCTCTCATGGCCTTGTGATCAATATGCTTCACCTGCGAGTGAATCTGCAATAATAAAAGCATTACAGGAGCAGGAAAATAACAGGGAATCTTATTAAAAGCGTGTGTGTGTGTGTGTGGAGAGAGACATGAGGAGGAGAGGACAGACAGGGCTTGATCTCCGGGAGTCGCTCCCGTCAGCGCAGGTACAGCCGCTTTAGCATTCACTTTGCCTCCCATGCCGTATATATATTTCATACTCTGTCTTTTATATTCCGCCGGCTGAGACCCAACACAGCACTCATCTTTATTTCATTTTGGGATGTTTTTAATTTTGCCTGAGATTATTATTTTTCCCCTCCTCTCTCTCTCTCTCTCTCTCTCTCTCTCTCTCGCGGACGGTGTCAGTGCGAAAGAGCGCGCTCTAATTTCACGTGTTTGTCTGAAGATCAGGTTCATTCATCAGAGAGTCTTTAACATGTGAGGGTTTCTGACTTTAGGAAAACTCATTCTTAAACAAATGAAACAATATGCTTTATTCCCCAATAAACGTTCTGTGTTGTTGTCACGTGATCGCATCACCTCTGAGAACCATTAAAAAATGTTACTTGAAATAAAATAAAATGTAAAATTTCTTTTGTGCTACAACTAAATTACTAGTGAGTAAAATTAATAAAAAAATATGCAAATACAATAACATAACAGAAACATACAAAAACATGTTGTGTATATTTAGCTAAAATAAGAATGAAACGGGAAAATACTGTATATATATATATATATATATATATATATACAATAACTAATAGAATTGACAAAAACACAAAAGATTACTAAAACTTTAAAAATACTAAAATATAAACTATTTAAAAATATGTAGTTAAATAACTAATAACTAAAACTGAAATAAAAATAAATAATTTTACAGACAGATATTAAAAAATAATAACTAGGCAAAAACACAAAAATTTGAAAATGCAAAAATGCAAAATACTTAAAAAAATATATCATTAAATAACTAAAACTGAACTAATAATAAATAAAAACTAAATAGACTAATAAAAAATGACAAAAACACAATCAATTTAAAATGATCAAATATAAACTAATTAAAAATGTACGATTTAAAATAACTAAAACCGAAATAAAAATAATAAAAACGATATGAAAATAATAACTAATAAAAAAAGAAAAAGACCTAAAAAAATTCCTAAAACTAACTAATAACTAAAACGGAAATAAATATTAATGAAAATATACAGGCAAAAAAGACAACGACTAATAAAAATGACAAAAACACAACAAAAAGTAAATTGAAAACGGAAAATACACGAATAAAAAAAATTAAATAAATAACACTGAGCTATTTTGTGTTTTTAATTCAATTAAAAAAAAGAAAGAAAGAAGTCTGTTTTCACCAGTCTGATGAAATAATGAATAAAAAAGATGTTTTCAGCTGTGATTCCTGCTCATTCTTCAAACTGGACGGTCAGTAGCAGTTCACTAGTTCATCTGGGTATTTTATGCATACAGATAATTCACACAACACAGATCTAGAGTACAGAAATCTCTCTCTACAGTCGCAGGATCTTTGTTTACTCATTTGTTTTTAACTCCCTTGTTCTTAGACCTTCTGGAGCTTCTCTAATTAGCGTAAGGCTTTAATCGTTCCCACTGGATCGACAGCCTTTAAATAATGTTGGCAGCACAAACCCACGCTGACCGCTGCATTCCTCACCGCGGCCCACTGAACTACTGAACCACACACACACCGGACACGCCGGACCGCTGGAGTCAAGAGCAACTAATGACAAGTTGATCCGGTGCCGTTCATCAGACAGAACAAAGGATATGACATGATTGTCTCTATCAACCGTCTCAATGTTGCAGTCACATCTTCCTCTCGCAGCGTCTCTTCTCTGATGACGAGGGCGGGGCGACCTGTCAAACCACCACCATCCAATCAACTCCACACTGACACAATCAAGCCCCGCCTACATTTGCTCTTGTCTGAGAAGCGTTTCACTCGACATACGACACTATAGAGAAGAAAAGACGAGTGCAGCTTCCCTTTCATGACGACTTTAATAGTGTTTCGACTACAAAAAACCACCGGCGCTGATTTCTCTACTGTGATCAACACCGGAACATGATAATCTCAGATTACACGCGGTGAAAGACACTTGTGCATGTTCACTCACAGATTATGACTGACATGCAACATTTCCAGGGATTTGAACCAATAACCTCAATCATTAAACTGGGCCACAAAAACAACAGCGCTCTCTCTCTCTCACACACACACACACACACACACACACACACACACTCACACTCACACACACACACACACACACACACACACACACACACACACACTCACACACTCACACACACATTCACATGATTGACATTCATTCCTCTGCTGTTCTACATGAACACAGATTTGCATCCGATAAGCCAACAATCAAATAACGTTTCCTGCATTTGAGCTTTTACAAACACTTAATCTGCTCTTAAACATGTATGAATGTGACTGAATTAAAATCCACTTATTATAATCCTTCAAACTCTCTTATTTAACCACCAGCAGAGTTATTCTTAAAGAGTTAGGTTGCTCTTTAATTGCTCAAGAAGCTGTTCTTATTTATGTTTCGCTCATCGATCAACATGTTCGCAAATGTTTGCTTTAAAATTCCTTGAAATGGATAAAAACAGACTCAAATGAACTAATAGTGTCATTCAGTAAGAGTACAGAATGTGACGAGAAAAACTCTCTGACTCTTATTTGTACCTTTTTTTGGTTTCTGCACTCTAAAAAGGCTGGGTTAAAAACAACCCAAGTTGGGTTGAAAATGGACAAACCCAGTGAATGGGTTGTTTTAACCCAGCAGTTGGGTTAAATGTTTACACAACCTGCTGGGTAGTTTTATTTAACCCAAAAATGTTTAAAAATGACTATATGGCTGGTTTAAAATGAACCCAAAATAGGTTAGAAGTTAAAAATCAGACATTTAATTTCTAGAGGTGACAATAATAATCAAAAGTCGAACATTTATAAATAAGCAATTTCATAAATGTTTATTGTTTAATTATTCATTAAACTTTGTTCATTTATTAAACATTAATTAATGTTAATTTCCAACATTTTCAGGTTCACATTATGCAAGCAATACAGTGATTTAGAAACAATAGTTGAGATAAATTAAACTATCCATCAGGTTGGGCAAACATTTAACCCAACTGCTGGGTTAAAACAACCCATTCACAGGGTTAAAAACAACCCAAGTTTAACCCCAGTGGTTGGGTTAAATACTTCACTAACCTGCTGGGTAGTTTTATTT
This sequence comes from Opsariichthys bidens, assembly GCA_037194245.1. Lineage (NCBI taxonomy): Eukaryota > Metazoa > Chordata > Actinopteri > Cypriniformes > Xenocyprididae > Opsariichthys > Opsariichthys bidens. Next base: position 877,673 of record CM074298.1, on the reverse strand, counting down.
AACCCAACAACAGTTTAAAAATGACTATATGTCTGGCTTAAAACGAACCCAAAACATGTTGGAAACGAAAAATCAGACATAATTACTAGAGGCAACAATAATAATCAAAAGGTGAACATTTATTAATAAACAACTTAATAAATGTTTATTGTATAATTATCATTCATTATACTTACTAATAAATGTTCATTTATTGCATATTAATAAATGTTAATTTCCAACATGCTTTGGGTTCATTTTAAGCAAACAATACAGTAATTTTTAAACAATAGTTGGGTTAAATAAAACTGCCCAGCAGATTGTGCAAACATTTAACCCAACTGCTGGGTTTGTCCATTTTCAACCAACTTGGGTTGTTTTAACCCAGCGAATGGATTTTAACCCAGTGAATGGGATGTTTTAACCCTTTGAATGGGTTGTTTTAACCCAGCGAATGGATTTTAACCCAGTGAATGGGATGTTTTAACCCTTTGAATGGGTTGTTTTAACCCAGCGAATGGATTTTAACCCAGCGAATGGGATGTTTTAACCCTTTGAATGGGTTGTTTTAACCCAGCGAATGGATTTTAACCCAGCGAATGGGATGTTTTAACCCTTTGAATGGGTTGTTTTAACCCAGCGAATGGATTTTAACCCAGAGAATGGATTTTAACCCAGTGAATGGGATGTTTTAAAACCCTTTGAATGGGTTGTTTTAACCCAGCGAATGGATTTTAACCCAGTGAATGGGATGTTTTAACCCTTTTAATGGGTTGTTTTAACCCAGCGAATGGATTTTAACCCAGTGAATGGGCTGTTTTAAAACCCTTTGAATGGGTTGTTTTAACCCAGCGAATGGATTTTAATCCAGCGAATGGGATGTTTTAACCCAGCGAATGGATTTTAACCCAGCGAATGGATTTTAACCCAGTGAATGGATTTTAACCCAGCGAATGGAATGTTTTAACCCTTTGAATGGGATGTTTAACCCTTTGAATGGGTTGTTTTAACAATTGTTTATAAATTATTGTATTGCTTGCATAATGTGAACCCGAAATATGTTGGTAATTAACAGTAATTAATATGTCCATTTGTCCATTTTCAACCCAACTTGGGTTGTTTTAATCCAGCATTTTTTGTTTAGGAAAATCTAGGAAAAAAATTTAAATAAAAAATCATCCTAAAATACACTCGACCAGTAAAACGCGCGCGTGTGTGTGTGTGTGTGTGTGTGTGTGAGAGTGTGTGTGTGTGTTTGTGTGTGTGTGTGTGTGTGTGTGTGTGTGTGTGTGTGAGTGTGTGTGTGTGTGGCAGAAATTAAAGTCAAATATGCTGACACTGACAGTCTGTTGTGATTACTTTCACAGTTGCGTCACGTGAACGGATGCGACGCTCGTGAGGACTGACGTGTGGAGTTCGGCCGTGCGTCCCGTCATATAAGGTTATACCGCTTTATCCTTGTCATTATGACGCTCTGGCTGTCACACGCTGAAGCTCCACGAACACATGTGTCGTCCTCAGGGACGCGACGCGTGTGAGCGGAAAACAGAATTGAACATATGGAGAGCCGTCACAACAGCAGCGTTCCCGAACACAGAGAGAAAGGAAGAGGCTCTGACATCAGCACTTACGGCTGTGAGGTTCGCCCCATTTTCAACAATCAAATATCAACACACACACACACACACACACACACACAAATATTGTCCAAGACAGTGCCATATGATTTGTGTGATACGCTGATGGAATTGCGGAAACCAGTCATTTAAAAATGGCATTTCATGGAACTTGGCAAATTTGAATAGATCAGGGCTGTGCACTTCAATCAAATGGCGCATATTAAAGCCTGCTATGCAAATCTGCGTGTTGTGCGTGTCTCAGTTTGGTCTACTACACAAACTCAAGCACGCATGACGGTCTCTTTAGAGCTGCACAATTCTGGATAAATTGAGAATCACGATTTTTTGTTGTTGTTTAAAATAGTGACAATTTTCCCATGATTCAAAACGTGGGCTTAATTCACTAGAGTTTCTGATCAAATGCGAATTGTTACAGTCTATTTAAAAATATTTAAGAACTTTTTTTTTTCAATCGTGTTGAGTGAATGATTCAATGACTCACAAAAGGCTTGTTCGAGATGCATCGACGTGGCGATTATCAAAGTACTGCGAGGCCGATTCTTATTTTGTAGCATATATATTTTGTATAAAATAAAAAAAATATTTAGTTCAGTACATTTGCTTTACTTCTATCACTTAATTCACTGTCATTTTTCTTAAGTGTCACTTTGAATCTGTTAAATGTCTTTTTCTTTAAAAAGACACCAACATTAGGTCTTTATTCCAAAGCACTACAACCATTTAAGTTCAGATCTGTGATCAAAAAAAGGGCTGATATGGGTGACTCATAAAACACTTCACTTGCTTCATTACTGCATGAATCAAATGAATCAGTCTGAACAAATCTCTTGAGTTGGATGATTCAGTGACTCATAAAATCTTCGCTTGTTTCATTACTAGAAGAATCAGCGTTTCTGAACGAATCTCTTGAATGAATGATTCAATGCCTCATTCATAAAAACTTCACTTGTTTCATTACCAGATGAATCAGCGTTTCAGAACGAATCTCTTGAATGAATGATTCAATGACTCACTCATAAAAACTTCACTTGTTTCATTACCAGATGAATCAGCGTTTCAGAACGAATCTCTTGAATGAATGATTCAATGACTCACTCATAAAAACTTCACTTGTTTCATTACCTGATGAATCAGCGTTTCAGAATGAATCTCTTGAATGAATGATTCAATGACTCACTCATAAAAACTTCACTTGTTTCATTACCAGATGAATCAGCGTTTCAGAACGAATCTCTTGAATGAATGATTCAATGACTCACTCATAAAAACTTCACTTGTTTCATTACCTGATGAATCAGCGTTTCAGAACGAATCTCTTGAATGAATGATTCAATGACTCACTCATAAAAACTTCACTTGTTTCATTACCTGATGAATCAGCGTTTCAGAACGAATCTCTTGAATGAATGATTCAATGACTCACTCATAAAAACTTCACTTGTTTCATTACCAGATGAATCAGCGTTTCAGAACGAATCTCTTGAATGAATGATTCAATGACTCACTCATAAAAACTTCACTTGTTTCATTACCAGATGAATCAGCGTTTCAGAACGAATCTCTTGAATGAATGATTCAATGACTCACTCATAAAAACTTCACTTGTTTCATTACCTGATGAATCAGCGTTTCAGAACGAATCTCTTGAATGAATGATTCAATGACTCACTCATAAAAACGTCACTTGTTTCATTACCAGATGAATCAGCGTTTCAGAACGAATCTCTTGAATGAATGATTCAATGACTCACTCATAAAAACTTCACTTGTTTCATTACCTGATGAATCAGCGTTTCAGAACGAATCTCTTGAATGAATGATTCAATGACTCACTCATAAAAACGTCACTTGTTTCATTACCAGATGAATCAGCGTTTCAGAACGAATCTCTTGAATGAATGATTCAATGACTCACTCATAAAAACTTCACTTGTTTCATTACCAGATGAATCAGCGTTTCAGAACGAAGCTCTTGAATGAATGATTCAATGACTCACTCATAAAAACTTCACTTGTTTCATTACCTGATGAATCAGCGTTTCAGAACGAATCTCTTGAATGAATGATTCAATGACTCACTCATAAAAACGTCACTTGTTGATAGCTGACAGATTAACTCCAAACTAAGAGCAGAAAAAAGTCTGCAGATTTGCACCTGCCAAAAGCACATCGGATGACCTCTGCTCACAATTAATGTCAGAAATTAAACAAAATTGCCCTTAATGGCCGTTTTGAAGCGTGTCACAATGAGCGATGCGAGACAGGTCCTGAGCGTGTCTTTCTCTCTGAGTTTCCTCCGGGTGAAGTTGGACACAGTTGAAGGAGTGTGATGCCGCCTTCAGTCTAATTAAGAACAACCCAAGCCGAGCATCTATATTATTCAACACTTCAGGCTGCTGTCTGCCGTCCAAGAACAGCCACCAAAGACCTCAAAACAGACACACACACACACACACTCATCGAGGGCTGCAACATGGCCAGTGCAGCCAGAGCTTCATGCCCAAACACTCACACAAACTTCAGGGTGCAGGCCGTAAGACATGGAATCCGTCTCACATTTATTATTCCGACAAGGGCTCCATTTTAATCAGGGGCAGCAGCGAGGCCCGGGGAACGGAGACGGCATCAAAGAAGGGAGGAGGAAGAGGAAGAGGGAGATGGGGTGAAGAAAGGATGCTGAAGAGGAAGATGGAGATACATGAAGATGATGAAGTCTGTCTAATTACAGGAGGAAAAGACAAGATTCTCCTGGGAAAATCACATCTGGATGTATACGATTCACAATCAGTGAACTGAGATTTTTAAAGTCAACATCAAATAACATTCATAAGTCTATAATGTGGCAAACAATGTGTTTTTGTATGCAAAACAGCATCTGATTGGACAAAAATCTGTGCTCGCCCCCTGTGGATTCACTATTTGTACATTTCAATGCACTAGTGATAAAACTTTCGGAATAGTTACGTTTTTAAATGCTTTTCTTCTGCTCACCAGAGCTGCATTTACTTGATCAAAAATACAGTAAAAATTGTGAAATATTATTCTAATGTAAATCATGTGTTTTCTATGTGAATATATAGTCAAATATAATTTATATCCAGTGATCGAAGCTGAATTTTCAGCATCATTACTCCAGTCTTCGGAGTCACATGATCCTTCAGAAATCATTCTGATATGCTGCATTTATTTGATCAAAAATACAGTAAAAAATTGTGAAATATTTTTAAAATTTAAATCATCTGTTTTCTATGCGAATATATAGTCAAATATAATTTATATCCAGTGATCAAAGCTGAATTTTCAGTCACATGATCCTTCAGAAATCATTCTGATATGATGATTTGATGACATTTATGATTATTATCAATTTATTTTCCAGGATTCTTTGGTGAATAGAACAGCATTTATTTGAAATAGAATCTTTTTGTAACATTATAAATGTCACTTTTGATCAATTTAACGCATCACGGCTAAATATGAAGGAATTCAACGCCATGATGAAATCAACGCGCTTCCTTTTTGACCCGAATAACCTTTAATATTCCCTTAAAAGCAAAAGGCTGCCAGCATGAAGGAGACGCCGCCGAAGAAAACTCCTCTCGGCTCCTTCGGAGAGGAGGATCCAGGCCGCCAATTCCATCTCAAGCGACACAATGTCAACACTTCTTTTCTTGTGTTCCATTTTATTCATCCTTCTTTCAAATTATAATTTGATTCGGGTGGTACAAGGGCTTTGATATTAAAATTTTTAATAAAAGCCCTGATACTCGTGTACGTCGGCAGGATTTGGGGCCGATTTTCATCCTTCTATTTGTCATTATTATTATACTTCTTTTTTGTCCAGAGGCACAGCCTACACAGATCATTATTTCAGAAAAAAAGACTATTGCCTTTTTTTCCCCTTCACCCCCTCTCCAATAAATTCAATGTGTGTCTAAATTAATGCATTACAAGCCATGGGAGAGATATTAAAAAAATGATAAAAACTAATCCTTGATGTTGAGCCGGTGCGCGCCGCTCTGACCCTGAACTCACTTGTGTTATAGTGCTGAACATCGCTCGGATTACTCCATAATATTTCATTACACGCACAAAATCCACAGTCGTATATCTAGCACAGGTGTGTGGTTATTAATCACTGAGGTCTGTGAGTCCACTATGGCCGGCGAGAGAAAACAAGGACGCATGCATGAACCTGCACCGCATGCAGACGCGTTTAAAAACACTGGCGTCGACACGCACACATTCGCAGAATCGCAAGGTGATGATGGGAAATAACCCACCAACGGGGAATGATGTTCTGACAAGGTTATCGTCTAGTAACGTTAATTTGAAGTTATCTAATATCGTCTCAAAACATTAGAACAAAAACAATCTGAAACATTGCAGTTCTATGCTTTTTTTAAAATGTTACTATTAACGTTTTTTTAAACATTCTAATAATGTTTGAAGAATGATGCAATGGAATGTTCCCTTAAAGGGACAGTTCACCCAAAAAAATGAAAATTATCCCATGATTTATTCACCCTCAAGCCTTTCCAGGTGTATATGACTATCTTTTTTCAGACGAACACAAGCAGAGATATATTTTAAAATATTCCACACAGCTCCAGGGGGGTTAATAAATGCCTTCTGAAATGAAGTGATGGGTTTTATTAAGAAAAATATCCATATTTAAAACTTTATCAACTAAAAGACGGCGGACGTCCGTATGCATGACCCGTGATGCGCTGTATGACGTGACGTAAGCTTAGACGCCAAACAGGGCTGTGCAACAAACTGAAGCTCCTCTACATCAAAATCCTCTAACATTTCAATTTTAAAAATTCTCGTTTTAGACTTTACTTGTTTCATTACTAGATAAATCAGTGTTTTTGAACAAATATCTTGAGTGAACGATTCCATGACTCACTCATTAAGACTTCATTTGTTTCATTACAAGATGAATCAGTGTTTTTGAACAAATATCTTGAGTGAACGATTCCATGACTCACTCATTAAGACTTCATTTGTTTCATTACAAGATGAATCAGTGTTTTTGAACAAATATCTTGAGTGAACGATTCCATGACTCACTCATTAAGACTTCATTTGTTTCATTACTAGATGAATCAGGGTTTTTGAACAAATATCTTGAGTGAACGATTCAATGACTCACTCATTAAGACTTCATTTGTTTCATTACAAGATGAATCAGTGTTTTTGAACAAATATCTTGAGTGAACGATTCCATGACTCACTCATTAAGACTTCATTTGTTTCATTACTAGATGAATCAGTGTTTTTGAACAAATATCTTGAGTGAACGATTCAATGACTCACTCATTAAGACTTCATTTGTTTCATTACTAGATGAATCAGTGTTTTTGAACAAATATCTTGAGTGAACGATTCAATGACTCACTCATTAAGACTTCATTTGTTTCATTACTAGATGAATCAGTGTTTTTGAACAAATATCTTGAGTGAACGATTCCATGACTCACTCATTAAGACTTCATTTGTTTCATTACTAGATGAATCAGTGTTTTTGAACAAATATCTTGAGTGAACGATTCCATGACTCACTCATTAAGACTTCATTTGTTTCATTACTAGATGAATCAGGGTTTTTGAACAAATATCTTGAGTGAACGATTCAATGACTCACTCATTAAGACTTCATTTGTTTCATTACAAGATGAATCAGTGTTTTTGAACAAATATCTTGAGTGAACGATTCCATGACTCACTCATTAAGACTTCATTTGTTTCATTACTAGATGAATCAGTGTTTTTGAACAAATATCTTGAGTGAACGATTCAATGACTCACTCATTAAGACTTCATTTGTTTCATTACTAGATGAATCAGTGTTTTTGAACAAATATCTTGAGTGAACGATTCAATGAGTCACTCATTAAGACTTCATTTGTTTCATTACTAGATGAATCAGTGTTTTTGAACAAATATCTTGAGTGAACGATTCAATGAGTCACTCATTAAGACTTCATTTGTTTCATTACTAGATGAATCAGTGTTTTTGAACAAATATCTTGAGTGAACGATTCAATGAGTCACTCATTAAGACTTCATTTGTTTCATTACTAGATGAATCAGTGTTTTTGAACAAATATCTTGAGTGAACGATTCAATGAGTCACTCATTAAGACTTCATTTGTTTCATTACTAGATGAATCAGTGTTTTTGAACAAATATCTTGAGTGAACGATTCAATGAGTCACTCATTAAGACTTCATTTGTTTCATTACTAGATGAATCAGTGTTTTTGAACAAATATCTTGAGTGAACGATTCAATGACTCACTCATTAAGACTTCATTTGTTTCATTACTAGATGAATCAGTGTTTTTGAACAAATATCTTGAGTGAACGATTCAATGACTCACTCATTAAGACTTCATTTGTTTCATTACTGGATGAATCAGTGTTTTTGAACAAATCTCCAGTGAACTAATTTTGCTGTATCCTCTGCGCTTCTGCATTATTGGTCACAGGTCAGAGGTCACTCTTTCACCGCAAATCGAAGGGTACGGTCATCTACCGGACGCTCGATATTATAGTTAATAAAGTTTTAAATGTGGATATTTTCTTACAAGACTCCATCGCTTCAGAAGGCCTTCATTAACCCCCTGGAGCTGTATGGATTATATTTATGATGAATGGATGCACTATTTTGGGCTTTTTATAACACTATTATAAGTCTTAGAAGAGCCAGGATAATTAGCGTTGCTCTGAAACTCTATTGTAATTATTAAATTTTCCAAGGATAAACATTCTCCCCTAAAAGTGATTGGGCAGACCAAACCGTAAGTCGTAGAGACCACTGTACGCCTTCGTCAATTGTTTTTTGGGTATTTTGGATTTTTTGAAAAACTTAGTCCTAGGTTTTTGGCCCGATCAGAACCCAACCAGTGCAGAGAGATTCTCTGGAATCTGACTATCAATAATTATCAAAAAAAGTTGAAATTTCGATTCACAGTACCTAAGGGCCGCCAAAACGTTCAAAGAGGGCGGAGCCAGTTTTACTAAAATGGCTATAACCTGTGAGCGGAACGAGATATTTTCACCAAACTTGGCACACCGATGTAAGAGCTCATTCTGTGATCACGTGCAAAAGGACACGGTGACTAGCCACTTCGTGGCGCTATAACATGGAAAAAACTTTAAAATGGCTCTAACTATGCAACTCCAAATCTGCCTGACTTGTAAACTGGCATGTGATGTTTTTATCCAACGTGCCATGACTGTCTTTGAAGACATTCGCATATCTCGAAAAACACAGCTGCCGGCAGCCAAGGAAGTCTGAGGAGCTATCAGACAAGGTCAACGGTTAAAACTCGCTGGGCCTGTTTGACTCACGGCCACTGGGGGCGCCTTTGTGTTTTCCCTGTGCGTAGAGGAATATAAATCACGGAATGTTCATAAAACATGGTAGAACTCGTCATTTTGAGCAACTTTGCCTCAAGGACCGCCGCTGTCCAACGAATCATTCATTAAATATCGGAGATTATTAAATATCGGCCCTCTTCCTCCCTGATTTGCGTAGAACTTCATGAAATCGGGTGTGCACGTACGTCACACGATGCATGGAAGCTTTTATGGAACGCTGGTGCTTTAGAAACCTTGTATCTGCTTAGCAAACGGCCTTTATTGACTCTAAATGGTGTATTCCATCTATGATCTAAGTGATTACATTATACCTCATGTACGCTTAAAGGCCTTAAAGCATTTGAACTCCTATAATCGCTGCTCCCATATTTAGATTAGTGCTGCAACGACGCGGCGACGCCATCGATTACGTCGACTACGAAAATGCGTCGACGCGTCGCACTCTTTACATTCATCTGGCGTAACGGCGGCTTCTGCTCCCGGGAACGGAGAAAGTTCCATTCTATCGCAAAAACCCGGACCACGATGATCAAAAGTGTGGGAATACTTTAAACAGAGGCCGAATAAAACGCACATTTGTTCCCTTTACAGAACCGAAATGGCGTTCCACCTGTGGAATCGGATCTCTGCCGAATTTTTTTGCGCGCAAGATCATATTTTGAGCGTGCTAAAGGGCATTTGAGGAGTTATATAGGAGAAAATATTTTGAGCGAATGAAAATCAAGAAGTTTATTCGGATGTGCACGGACGTTCTCTTTGAGTCGCTCGCGCTCGCTAAGCGCCGACCGCGCGCCTGCTCGACACAAACCAGCGTTACAATGTGACAAAACTCCAGCCAATCAGAGACGAGGCTGCTGAATTCTGAACAGACAGCGCAAGAGGAAAAACACACGGTTCAGGAGACGTTTGTTCAACGGCTTGAACACGATCAAAGTTCCTTTAAGACTGTAGAGAAAGTCTTTGACACTCAAGTTCAAATGTCTTCCACACATAATGACTTATTTTTAATCAAAATCAAATGGTATTATTACATAATGGCGTGTCCCAGTGTTTCTACACCTCAATGAACTGTTGAATTAGTTTCTAACTTCTTACGTAAAAAAAAAAATCACTAGATTAATAAAAAAAAACCTTAAAAAAAATAATCGTTAGTTGCAGCTCTAATTTAGATTGTGTTCGTCTGACAGAAGATCGTCATAAACACCTGGGATGGCTTGAGGGTGAGTAAAGCATGGGCTAATTTTTGGGTGAACTTCGCATAGCCAAGACCAAATGTTTTGAAACGTAACTTAATAGGAACACTGGCAATTTTTTCGAGCATGTTTTTATAGACGCGTGCGCATCGCACAAACGCGAGGTGATGATGGAAATCTGCTGGTGCTTCCGTTGACGGGTCTTCTTCAGCGCAGGTTTGGCACGCCGTCAAACTCGTGGACAAGGACGCTCGCATGCATGCGGTTCAGCACATGTGCCTCCCTGCTGATGTGAACTATTTTCCCGCTTGCGAGCGAGTGTGTGTGTGTGTGTGTGTTAAAAAGCAAAACACACTGTTGCCAATCCGCCAGTATCTCTGATGACTTGCTAACTAGGGCAGCGATGCAATCTTAACCCTCACATTGCGTTTCGATCATTTTGACCCACAGAGGATTTTCTTTTTCCTGAAAATGCCAGTTATTGCATCCGACCAAAACTTGACTTTGCTCACATAACGTATGTGTTTTTGGATAATGTTCATACAATTTTTTTTTTTTAGGGGTTTTCCCTCCCACCTCGTTACGCTTGCGGTTTTCCCAGGTCAAAAACGAGCGGCCTACAAAAAGATGAGTTAAAATCTTTTGGTCAACTTGTTTTCTTTCCTTTTTGGAACTGATTTATTGATCAACTTTTGATTAACTTTTTTCAGCGCATCAGTTCAGATCAATAAATCAGTTCCAGAAGGAAATACAAAACCTGAGCAATTAAAGAAAATGAGCGAAACGGCCGGTCATATGTGACCCGGGTGGTTCGGACCCGACCGTCGCGACATCTCTACAGCGCTTCGGTTGTGTCAAGCCGATTCTTTTTGGTCGATGGCCAATCGTTGTCTCACCTCACCCACCCCCCCGTTCCTCTTCCTTTCTCCCAGCGGTTTCATTATCACATGCAAAACAGACACCAGCCTTAACACCAGCGTATTCCTTTCTCTCTTCCTCACGACGACGTACGAGAACCTCCACTTTAAAGCCTCTTGTGAAAGTCTTCATGCACCAAAGCTCTGGTCGCGCTGGCAGAAGCTCCACGCTGGTAATTGTGCGGTAATGGGAGTCTTTGTCCTCCTTTATACATCTTGTAACCGACTTGACAAAACGCCACCTGCTAAACGGTGAACGCCTTCGCCTTTTGTTTCTGCACTTCGCAGGCGTGTCAGGAGGTACCGAGGCTGAGAAAACGCTTACATCTCAATATCGTGCGTGCTTAGAAATGAAGCTTCTGTCCTGGAGAACCTTTAACATGCGTGGAACTGAATGTTTCATGTGTTCTACACACTGAAAGATTCTTTTGGGGAACCAAAATGGTTCTTCCACTTCAAAAAGTTGGGGGGAAAAATTGTAGTGTGTAGATAATATTCACTCTATATTTTAATAATTATTATTATTATCATTACTTTTTGTCAGGTCAATTTTGATCACACATTGTTACCAAGAATTGAACATTTTAAATGCAAGAACTTAAAAAATCACTATACTAAATTAACAATTTTTAAAAAAAAAAATATGTTTATGTATTTTACAAAACATAGTACAAAATGTATAAAACATCCACAAACCGATTGAATCGGGGTTGTGAATCGATTCAATTGAACTGATTCATGGAAATGAATCAAAACGGCCACTAAAGTGATCATGTTTAATCACCTAAAAAGCATTATTCGAGTAATATTTAATATTTTATTGCCAGTCAATACGAATCTATACGGCCCGGTCCAGGAGTGTCCAGTGCGACTGGAGCTCAGCTGTTTCAGAAACAGTGTTGATGTTCCAGTAACAAGATACTTTTTCCAGCAAATAGTGTTGTGACGAAACACAACATCGCTGTATTCCACACAAACCAGAAGATTATATCAATGAAACGGTTCCAAAAAAGATTCAGTCTCTGTAACTCTAAATGATTCATTAAATTTAACACTATAAAACCGACAACTTCACCCAAATAATTTATATTTTTATACATATATATATATATATATATAAATGAACTAAATTGTAACTTAAAATTCTAGTAACCGATTCCGTTCAAGTTCCGCTCCATATTATATCCGAGCGAAACGAAGCAGATTTCACTGTTCGTTTTTTACAGCTTCAAACGCGGCTTCTCTCGTGAGTGTGTTGCACACTTCATTTTGTAGGCTGGGAGTGTTGCTGGGAATATTTCCAAACTGATTCCCATTTAGACATTATAATCTATTCGCATCTCCTCCCTCTTTGTCTGGAAGATGTAATGTGGAAGAAGCTTGAGCCAGCAAAATGAACAATTTAACACAACAGTATCATCCGTTACATGACGTGCGCCGTGACTTCTGACACGCGAGCGAAGGGCGGTGAGGTGGAAACACACACACACACACACACACACACTCACAATCCTCAGACTCCTGAATAAGATCCAACAGAGGAGCTCTAGTAAACAGGCTGGTTTATTAAACCACAAGTGATGAGTTGGGACATGCACAGAATGAGAAATCTCTTAATCAAATGCTGCATTCTATGACTAATGATACAGGGGAGGATTAATTAGATGACCTTTGGCCTTTTTCAGATCATCTGCATTAGTCAATAACGGTGGACAGTGAACAAAAGCTGCAGTTTCTGCTCATATGCGCAGTAAAATATGATTCTTAACATAGATTATATGTTTTACACGAAGAAAAAAACAGTAGAGCGTGGCGCTTGCAACGCCGAGGTCATGGGTTCGATTCCCAGGAAAGCAAAAACTGATCAAAATGTAAATGTGCATCTCGAATGCAACGCAAGTTGCTTTGAATAATGAATATAAATGTAAAATACTATTTCAGTTTTTCGACTTCTATTCGACTCAGTGTGTCACTTGCAGTTTCTTTGCATTTAATTGTCATTCACTAGCAATTTCTGAGTGAAAATTGATTGTAAACCAATTTTTTTTTGCAATAAACAAGAATGTATTTACCCTGTAAATAAATAACTGTACAAAACAGTTCTAGAAAAATAACTGCATCGCAAAAACATTTTGAGGCTGTAAATAAAAATGATTGGATTTAAGATTTTACGTTAAAATACTATTTCAGATTTCTATGGAAGATTGTTTCTGCTACAAAATAAAAATGTTAAAAAGGTAATTGTGACATTTTTATCTCACAATTCTTTTTCTTATCATGTAATTCTGAGAAAAATGTCAGAATTGTGAGACGTAAACTCTCGCAATTAACTTTTTTATTTATTTCACAGTGAAAACAAGCTTCTGTAGTCGTCTACTTCAAAATTTCACATGCTTACTTATGAAATTTACAAATGAATTTATCCATTACTGAGGACAAATGACATGAAATTAGATACAAATTGTAGTTGGTAACATTTCATATGCATTACATTTTGATTACTTTTAGATTACTTTTGACCCAACTTGCTTATAACATTGATTTGAATAGTTCAATATTTTACCAAATTATTAAAAAATATATATAAAATTAAAGAAAAATGATTCCATTTTTTGTTGTCAACAAAACGAAGTGCATTAAATATTAAATGACATCACATTTATGAAAAGCTTAATTCCTTAAATCATAAAAAAGAAAGAAATGAATATAATTAAATAAATAAAAATGTAATTACAGTATAGTTGTCTAACTAGAAGCTGGTGTGTGTGTGCAATTCCACAAAACTGGAACATTTAAAAGATAAAAGGGAATCAAGGAACTCCGGTTAATTTGCTGCCATTTTGTGAATATTAAGTGATAACGTAATCGACATCTGATAATGTTTATATTAATCTGATTACGTAATCCAGCACTGTAGATGTACACACACACACATTATATATATATATATATATATGTTATCTGATATAATTAAGATCAATTTTTTCTAGCACAGTTTAACTTCTTGTCATATTTTATTACCATTTCTGAATAAATTTTGGTTTGACTATGTGTGTATATATATATATATGTGTGTGTGTATAAATCAACACCGGTCAGTCAACCACTAACAAATTCTACAGAAATCAAATATATTCCCTCAAATATCGTATTTTAAGTGATAACGTAATCAACAAAAAACTGTCATCTGATGATGAGTATTTTAAAATGTAATATTAATCTGATTACGTAATCCATCACTACACACACACACACACACATTATATATATATATATATATGTTATCTGATATAATTAAGATCAATTTTTTCTAGCACAGTTTAACTTCTTGTCATATTTTATTACCATTTCTGAATAAATTTTGGTTTGACTATGTGTGTATATATATATATATGTGTGTGTGTATAAATCAACACCGGTCAGTCAACCACTAACAAATTCTACAGAAATCAAATATATTCCCTCAAATATCGTATTTTAAGTGATAACGTAATCAACAAAAAACTGTCATCTGATGATGAGTATTTTAAAATGTAATATTAATCTGATTACGTAATCCATCACTACACACACACACACACACATTATATATATATATATATATATATATATATATATATATAAAAATACCCGACCATGTTTTTCTTAAGCGTTATCTGATATAATTAAAATCATTTTTTTCTAGCATGGACTGTGTGTATATATATATATATATATATATGTGTGTGTGTGAGTGTGTATGTGTGTGTGTGTGTGTATATAAATCAACACCGGTCAGTCAACCACTAACAAATTCTACAGAAATCAAATATATTCCCTCAAATATCGTCACACGGTCCTCGTTTGGAGCAGCGCCTGCGAAGAAAGGATTCTGGAGCTCGACATCCCGGAGTCTGATTAAAGCCAGACCCGAGCGCGTCTGCTGGACGCGACACAGAGCGAGAGGGCCGATCTCTCGCCGCGCGGGGCAGCAGCTGGACGAGGCCGATCCTGGCGCTCGCAGGAAGGTCTGATGTCGAGCCCAGCGCTTTGGTCTCGCTCGCTCTTGCTCTGGGGAGATCTGATTTACCTCCTCTGAAAAATATGTGCATCTGTTCACTCGGGCAGCTGGTGGGTGGGCCGAGGTAATTGCAGCCACCTGATTGGGCAGTTAGCGCATAAATTAGAGTCAGATTGGTTCGGCCGTAAAGGGGAGACAGAAGCAGAGGTTAGTTGAGGAAATCTGGAGCCTTTCCTGAACAGACAGCAGCTTCTCGTCTGTTTTTCTCACCTCGCGCGCTTCATCAGTCACGCTGACGGGAGGTTTGATGAATAAAGTGGTCGCTGAGAAAGACCTTGGGCTGCTTCGCTTCAAGAGGGCTTGTAAACGTAGCCATCATTATTCATTTCTGTATTTTTAACTGAACCTCACATCTTTAAAAAATGTTGCTGAGAAGACGGCAATTTATATCACTTGCCTTGGTCTTATTTATTGATGAAGTAGACGAGCAATAAATAATGTAACGAACACAAGAAATCACTTGTTACTCTGGGCCGCCGAAGTGATGCAGCGGCACCGCGCTTCAGACCTCACAGGTATTTATATTTAAAACGTCTGTCAACAGCTGCGCTCTTAAATCATCTGAAATGATACGAACACCAAACACTAGCCAGCCGTGACTCTTTCAGGTACAGCTAACCTTAGTCTCATTGGTCCTGCTCCTGTGAACATTATTTCCATTCGTTTCTCATTCAAAAAAGCCATTATGAGCCATGAACCCGGCCAACCAGCTACAAATGCTGGGTCAAATTGGGTCAAATGTGGACGAACCCAGCCATTGGGTTAAAATTTTAATTCCAAAATTTAAAGTTTGTCCATTTTTGACCCAAATTTGGGTTGAAACAACCCAGCATTTTTTTTAAAAGAGTGTACGAGGTAAATCGTAACTGTAAGCCAGAAAGTATGTGAAAAGAAAGTTAAGGCTTTGGTGAAAGGAAAGAACTACAGTCCCATGAAGCATTGTGAACAGCGTGATCAAATTAAAAAACGATGGAGAAATAGGCCGATATGTTTTAAGGTTGTTTCAAAACATGCATTTATTTACAAATGTTGAAGTATTTTCAGAGCATAGGGAGACGGACTCGATTACGTCGTGCGCAGCGCTTCATGAGAGTGGGCGGGGCTAAAGATGGGTGGAATTGTCTGCACGGCATCATGGGTATTGTAGTTTTCGCCACGAATTCTGCGGGTAAACAGGATTAAGTTAAAATAATTCAGGCTAATGGCTTAAACAAAAGCAACTGTACACTACAAAAAATGCTGGGTCAAAAACAACCCAAGTTGCTTGACAAACCCAACAATTGGTTTGTTTCAACCCAGCCGGTTGGGTTAAATGTTTGTTAAAAAGTGTTATTTAATTGTTTACATTACGTTAAATAGTTTTACTATTGTTTAAAAATTACTATATGGCTGATTTTTAAGTTAATATGTTGGAACTTAAAAATCAGACACAGTTACTAGAGGCAACAATAATAATCAAAAGGTGAACATTTATTAATAAGCAATTCAATAAATGTTTGTTGTGTAATTATTATTCATTAAACTTATTAATTAATGCTCATTTAATAAACATGAATGAATGTTAATTCCCAACACACTTTGGGTTCATTTTAAGCAAGTAATACAGTCATTTTTAGACAATAGTTGAGTTAAATAAAACTACCCAGCAGGTTGGGCAAACATTTGCTGGGTTAAAACAACCCCTCCAGTGGGTTAAAAAATCTCATCTGCTGGGTTAAAACAACCCATTTGCTGGGTTAAACAACCCATCATTGACTGGGTTAAAACAACCCATTCCATGGGTTAAAACATCCCATCATTGATTGGGTTAAAACAACCCATTCGCTGGGTTAAAACATCCCATCATTGATTGGGTTAAAACAGCCCATTCGCTGGGTTAAAACATCCCATCATTGACTGGGTTAAAACAACCCATTCGCTGGGTTAAATCATCCCATCATTGACTGGATTAAAACAGCCCATTCGATGGGTTAAAACATCCCATCATTGATTGGGTTAAAACAACCCATTCGCTGGGTTAAAACATCCCATTATTGACTGGGTTAAAACAACCCATTCGCTGGGTTAAAACATCCCATCATTGACTGGGTTAAAACAACCCATTCGATGGGTTAAATCATCCCATCATTGACTGGGTTAAAACAACCCATTTGCTGGGTTAAAACATCCCATCATTGACGGGGTTAAAACATCCCATTTGCTGGGTTAAATCATCCCATCATTGACTGGGTTAAAACAACCCATTCCATGGGTTAAAACATCCCATCATTGATTGGGTTAAAACAACCCATTCGCTGGGTTAAAACATCCCATCATTGATTGGGTTAAAACAGCCCATTCGCTGGGTTAAAACATCCCATCATTGACTGGGTTAAAACAACCCATTCGCTGGGATAAAACATCCCATCATTGACTGGGTTAAAACAACCCATTCGATGGGTTAAATCATCCCATCATTGACTGGGTTAAAACAGCCCATTCGCTGGGTTAAAACAACCCATTCGATGGGTTAAAACTTCCCATCATTGACTGAGTTAAAACATCCTCTCCAGTGGGTTAAAACAACCCATTCACTGGGTTAAAACATCCCATCATTGACTGGATTAAAACAGCCCATTCGATGGGTTAAAACATCCCATCATTGATTGGGTTAAAACAACCCATTCGCTGGGTTAAAACATCCCATCATTGACTGGGTTAAAACAACCCATTCACTGGGTTAAAACATCCCATCATTGACTGGGTTAAAACAGCCCATTCGCTGGGTTAAAACATCCCATCATTGACTGGATTAAAACAGCCCATTCGATGGGTTAAAACATCCCATCATTGATTGGGTTAAAACAACCCATTCGCTGAGTTAAAACATCCCATCATTGACTGGGTTAAAACAACCCATTCACTGGGTTAAAACATCCCATCATTGACTGGGTTAAAACAGCCCATTCGCTGGGTTAAAACAACCCATTCACTGGGTTAAAACATCCCATCATTGACTGGATTAAAACAACCCATTCGATGGGTTAAAACATCCCATTATTGACTGGGTTAAAACAACCCATTCGCTGGGTTAAAACATCCCATCATTGACTGGGTTAAAACAACCCATTCGCTGGGTTAAAACATCCCATCATTGACTGGGTTAAAACAACCCATTCGATGGGTTAAATCATCCCATCATTGACTGGGTTAAAACAACCCATTTGCTGGGTTAAAACATCCCATCATTGACGGGGTTAAAACATCCCATTTGCTGGGTTAAACAACCCATCATTGACTGGGTTAAAACAACCCATTCCATGGGTTAAAACATCCCATCATTGATTGGGTTAAAACAACCCATTCGCTGGGTTAAAACATCCCATCATTGATTGGGTTAAAACAGCCCATTCGCTGGGTTAAAACATCCCATCATTGACTGGGTTAAAACAACCCATTCGATGGGTTAAAACATCCCATCATTGATTGGGTTAAAACAACCCATTCGCTGGGTTAAAACATCCCATCATTGACTGGGTTAAAACAACCCATTCGATGGGTTAAATCATCCCATCATTGACTGGGTTAAAACAGCCCATTCGCTGGGTTAAAACAACCCATTCGATGGGTTAAAACTTCCCATCATTGACTGGGTTAAAACATCCTCTCCAGTGGGTTAAAACAACCCATTCACTGGGTTAAAACATCCCATCATTGACTGGATTAAAACAGCCCATTCGATGGGTTAAAACATCCCATCATTGATTGGGTTAAAACAACCCATTCGCTGGGTTAAAACATCCCATCATTGACTGGGTTAAAACAACCCATTCGCTGGGTTAAAACATCCCATCATTGACTGGATTAAACCAACCCATTCGATGGGTTAAAACATCCCATTATTGACTGGGTTAAAACATCCCATCATTGACTGGGTTAAAACAGCCCATTCGCTGGGTTAAAACATCCCATCATTGACTGGGTTAAAACAACCCATCATTCGCAGGGTTAAAACATCCCCTCCAGTGGGTTAAAACATCCCATTCGCTGGGTTAAAACAACCCATTCACTGGGTTAAAACATCCCATCATTGACTGGATTAAAACAACCCATTCACTGGGTTAAAACATCCCATCATTGACTGGATTAAAACAACCCATTCGCTGGGTTAAAACAACCCATTCACTGGGTTAAAACATCCCATCATTGACTGGATTAAAACAACCCATTCGCTGGGTTAAAACAGCCCATTCGCTGGGTTAAAACATCCCATCATTGACTGGATTAAAACAACCCATTCGCTGGGTTAAAACAACCCATTCGCTGGGTTAAAACAGCCCATTCGCTGGGTTAAAACATCCCATCATTGACTGGATTAAAACAACCCATTCGCTGGGTTAAAACAGCCCATTCGCTGGGTTAAAACAGCCCATTCACTGGGTTAAAACAATCCATCATTGACTGGATTAAAACAGCCCATTCGATGGGTTAAAACTTCCCATCATTGACCGGGTTAAAACATCCCCTCCAGTGGGTTAAAACATCCCATTTGCTGTGTTTGTCCACTTTCACACCCCGCAGTTTTCCGAGTGTAGATTAACAGCCTGTAGCTCACAGTTCGGCTGTCTTGAAAGGTTTATAAGCTTTTGTAAAAAACAACTTTCCCTACGGAGAAATTTAACAGAATTTTTACTTCCGGAACTGACTGTTGCACTCTATATATAGATCCTGTCAGTGATTCGCTGCGCGTGACGTCACCGAGTCTCTCAGCGCCCTCGCCGTGAAAAATTCATTTTTATTTTACTATTCATTTTAAGCCATTTATTTCGAGGATAAAAATATTACAAAATCTGTATAAATATTTAAATATACAAATATTTTTTGGACAAATGTTATCATTTTTTTAATATTATCATTAATTTAGCTTCACTGCATCTCACTGATTACGTCACGACCGATGCTTCACGAGAGGTTCGTTTATGAATGAGTTTAAGCGTCCGCCGTCACGGTTGCGTTCCCACACATCAGCAAATAGCTTTCAGAGTGGACAAATGAAGTACTTGTCGCAGGAATCGTGTCGCGCCTGGTTAGGACACGGTTTAAGTGAGACAAATCCACATAAAGACTTAACTGCGGCGTCAATATGAAAACCACAGCGCAGGGCTTCCCCAATCATTCACTTTAATTGCAGGCTTCAGTCAACCGAGGTCTGTTTGTTCATTGCATTCATTAACCTCCAGACACTGTCAATCAGGCGCCACATCATCATTAGTGAATGACACTAAAACCACAAACACACTCCCTTCCAAGACTGATGTCAATAAGGAATTACTGTGTTTTAACGAATGCATTATGCACAACACACACATGCATATGCAAAATGACACCTCTTTGCCTTAAATCGTTTCATTACGCTTTCCATAACCATCACAAACCCCTCTAATAGCATTCACCTGTCCATCAAAGCATAAAAATCCACAAAATAAACCCTTCTGATAGACTAGGGTAAAAAAAAAAAAAAAGACACGACTACATTAAGCACCGCTCTTTAATAGGAACACAATATCCTCTTATCGTATCAATCATCCAAGATTAGATATTAAAATCTGAAATAAAGGCTGGAGTCCGTAATACGATTGCTTTTATCATTAATATGATGGATTACACAAGTAAGCGGGTGCGGTTTGAACAAGAGTGGGTGAGAAGAACCTCCTGCTGGTGCAACTTTCTTTTTTTTTTAAATACATGCAGCTTTGCAAATTGGATCCATTTATTAGGAGCGGATAAGACAGCATTCATTTCACAACGCACTAACACACCGTTCCACTGAGCACACCTGTGACATGTGACGGGCCCCGCAAACCCGCTTGCAATACGAGGACATTTTATTTGCACAAGTTGCATTGAGGGAGCAAACATCAAGAGATGGATTTTACAGCCTCTCGCCGTGCACTGCCGTAAAAATGTAAAATATGCTTTAATAATCACTCAGTGCGTGAGGTATGGATCTTTGATCCCTAAAAATGAGTCGCATTAAATAGTGAGATTATATTGGACAAATGTGGAGAAGAGAATAAAGACATTAATAAAGCATACCCGTGCAAGCATAAGAGATTTGAGCCGTATTTCTCCGCGGTCTGCAAGAGTGCGACTGCGATTTACGCTCGGGTCATTATGACATGATCGCACTTACAGAAGGAGGTAATGGGATCATCAATAAGATGGCGCTCGCCTTAAACCGAACATGCCCGACCCCCAAAAACCGGCCCTCGCCTCCCTTTCCGAGAGCGTGATTGTGTTTTTGACTCCTTAGAGATTAAGTGTTTGACAAGCAGAGGGAAAGTGTACTCTTTTCAAGATCAAAAAAATGCTTTTAAGTCAAGTTGTCAGAAAGATGGTCTTTTTTTGTCAACATCAGATGACGAAACTTCAGCGTACGATGCTTTATTTCAGGTCGCCCGTCAGAAAGCTGGTTTTCTCAGAAGAATGGTGTTATTATCGAGATTTCGTTTCGTTTTTAAACAGCTGTCGGAAACTGTTCTCCGGCTTGATGCATGAAAGTGAAAATAAAACACAGAAGTTGCCTTCTTTTTTTTTCACATTCTTCACATCAGGCCACTGCAAAGCCAGTGAGATGAGTGTGTTACTGCTCACACTCATATATATATATATATATATATATATAAAATGAAACATGATTCTGGATGAGAATGTGATCATTATGTTTTAAATTGATGCATGTGCACATGGTCTGGATTTCAATTGCTTCCAATAGAGATTCAACACTTCTACACACACACATGCACTTTACAGTATGCTGTATAAATATGAATATGCACAGTTAAATACAACACAGTCTTAAACATAAAGGTTCCCCAGAATGCTATAGAAGGATTATTTTTACCGTTTTGTGCAATTGCATGGAAACTTTATTTTTAAGAGCATAAGTGAACTCTATCCTCAGAATATTAAAGTTGCATTTCCACTGTGATTTTTCCTGCGTTGTTTGTTTGTTGTTTTAATGAACAGCGCAAAACAAAAAAACAATGAACGTACGATTTGTAAAGTAGCCCATCTCGAAGTTGACCTCACATCTGTCACATCTACAGATGCTAAAGTCACAGAAACGAGCGGCATACCTTTCTCAGGATCCAGTGGATGAGCAGCAGAACGCTCCAGCAGAGCAGCCTCATCGCGAACACTAGTCCCGCCGCGCGCGCGCACACACACACCGGACACAAATCACCGAGCAAAAACCATCCGAGGGCGCGCGAGCTCGAGGCGCTTTAACAGACTGTAACTGTGAGCCTCTCTCGGATATCAAGGCAACCGCGGAGGCTCAGCTCTCGGAGTCCTTGTCGTTAGTGAAGTGCACATCCATTCGCGGGTTTCGGGTGTTACGGAGGTGAAAAGTTGGTGCGGGAACCGGTGGCAACTTCTGCTGTCAGCTGGCGTTCGCGCCTAATGCCCTCATTACCGCGCCCGTTTGGTGTTTAAAAAAGAAACTGTGTTGCGTTCTCTCTCACTCGAAAGCGCGCGCCCAGTGTAGACTTTGCGTCTTGTTCTCTCTCTCTCTCTCTCTCTCTCTCTCTCCCTATGCCTCTCTCTCTCTCTTTCTCTCTCAAATTCAAAATAGCTTTATTGGCATGACAGTAAATCATACAATATTGCCAAAGCATACATAAAACAATAATAAAAACATCTGTATAATAGAAAAAAATAATATCAAATATTACAACATAACTTCTCTCTCTCTCCCTTTCTGTCTCTCTCTCTGTCTCTTTCTGTCTCGCTCTCTCTTTCCGTCTCTCTCTCTCTCTTTCTGTCTCTCTCTCTATCTTACTGTCTCTCTCTCTGTCTCTTTCTGTCACTGTCTCTCTCTCTGTCTATCTTACTGTCTCTCTCTCTCTGTCTTTCTGTATCTCTCTGTCTCTCTTTCTGTCTCTCTGTCTTTCTGTATCTCTCTCTCTCTCTCTCTCTAAGTCAAACAACCTCCCGCGTCTTTTATCATGCGTGCGCGTAAAAAGTTTCCCCGAGTTATAAATTCAGCGCGGCTGTTCCAATTTGGCCAGAAAACGACGTACAAATAAGAGCATGAAAGAGTTTACAGAACGTAACAAATCTTCCCGAAGGCGATTTTAATTTTGAATGGCTTTAAAGTGCATCTCGTCTCGCGTCTGTTCGCGGTGTTGAAATATGAAACGCGCATCTGCGCCAGAATGAATATTAGGCTTCTTTCCTTTTTCTTATCAATATGACATCATTTAAAGCATCGCTTACGCATAAACACACAAACACGTGGAGAAAGAGAGAGAATCTGAAAAGGTTTTTTTTTTTTTTTTTTTTTTTTGCACGCACTCGTGCAGGGATAGGAGAGGAAATAAAGCTCTATCTAACAATTCAGAAACGCCTCAAAGTTCATGTCCGTCGTCGCGCATCATCCGCAGCACTGAAGCCCTTCATCGCCCCCTTGCGAATGACTGACAGAAAACATGTAAATGTCGATTGCGAGTAAACGCTCGCACGCACGGCTGTTACGCATAATCGTGAGATAACATGATGGATGGAACAGCTGTAAAGAGAGAGCCAGCTAAAATATGCACCCAACGCTTTCCCTCAGTGACAGGAACACCAAGAAGGTGAAAATCTTCCACACTTCCAGCACATTTTCTAAGTAAATTGCCTTCATTGATACATATTTTTGGAGCGTCGAAATAAATGTTCCGTTGGTTTCGTTTCCATTGCGATCCGGCGGCTCGTGCGGTATTGAAGTTGGCAGGTGAATTTGGCGGGCTGCTAAAGCGCGCGCTTTCTATTTCTGAGAGAACTCCGCCGCGCGCTTTAGCACAAATGAATGAACATGCCCGGGGAAAATGAGCGCGATTTTCTCCCATATCCACTCATCTCTCCACTTCGCTCTCTTCTTCTCTGCAAATCAACGCACTCGTTCTGGAGAGAGTTCGTTCGTCTATACTAGTGGACAAATACAGACAAATACATTTCTGACACAACCGATCACCATATTCCCGCGCAAACAATCCACGTGATCGTGCAAAACAATCGCTCTATTGACTACCTAGACAAAAGCAAACATACAGTTTTTAATCATAGCTTGTCTGCTCTTTGAATAGCATTGGCTCTTAAAATCTAAAAGTCCAGAACACAAAACATTTAGATAATGTCAATAGCAGTAGAAGGTCAAGTGTGAACTGAATGGGTACAGGTCAATGAAGCATCTGGAGACGCTTTAAGATCCCAAAGGAACGCCTTTAAACCTCCTTCCACTTCGTGAAATGAGACTGTTCACCCATAGTTTGTTTATCTACATAAACAATCCGCCACCGTTACCATACAGCATCCCCAACTACCAAAAATATGTTCTAAGAATGTTTTGCTAATGTTGCTGTTAAGTTGTGAAAATGTTCTCTGAGCATTCAAAATGTCCAATTTTTAAAATGTTAAAAAAAAAAAAAAATTCAGTTGCGTGAACGTTAAAGGGACATTCAATTTTAGCATTCTGTAAACATTATGGGAACGTTACTTTTGAATATTCAGAGCGTTCTGAAACGAGCAACATTTAAAAGTACTACGAACGTCCAAATAAAACATAAAACATGCTCTATGAACGACGTCTACATAACGTTGGGAATGAGGGAAAAATTATATGCATCATGGCCATGAATTAACAAATTGTTTCTACGACTAATACATCAGTACGTTTTAACGATAAAAAAACGCAGCGAATTCGTACAACATGGCCACGATTTACTAAACAAGGGAACAAATTATATCCATAGGCGGAGTTTCACTTTTGTGCTTGGGGGGGCACCTACCAGGCCAGCAGACCACGAGCTCAGATTTTTTTAATATCATATTTATATATCATACATTCTACATATAAAATACATTTACAATGAACAATGACTTTATACAAAGAATAGCGAATAGAACAGACTCTTTATAGTTGCTGTTTTGTTTTGCATCGGCAGTGATAGGGTTAATGCGGGGAGTTCAGAAGTGCGGCGAGAAAAAGCGAGTTGTGTTAGACGGGTGCGCTTGTTACACAGTCCCTCCAGAAAAACGCGGGATTTTTTTGTGATTGTTGCGGGCAAAAATCCTTGATTATGCGGCACGTTTTCTTAAAAAACGTGATGGAATATGCGGGATATTTTTGCAATTTTATGCGACGAAATTGCGGGAACTTGCAAAAACTGCGGTTTTTGATGCAAAAGAGGAAAAAAAGGTGATTCCCCCCCAACACCCTGTTCTCACTGGATACTGCCTTCATGTAAAGAGGCAGAATTACTAAATCACAGAATATTGAAGTTCTCATTCTGTTTTATTTCAGACCTTCATGAACACACGGCTCAAAATTACAAAACATTGAGTCAAACAAGTTCTGTCGCTTTACAAAAGGAATATTCAACTTCTGTCAAAATGAATAAATAAAATATAAAAAAATAAAATGTGTGCTTCCTGTTTAACAGAGGTAGCTGTACAAAACAGACATCTTTTGTTAAATGAAGTGCTTCCAGTGCACAAAGTGTAATCTCTTACTGCAGCGTGAATTATTTCACACACTACTAACATACAGCGTCATGTAACACACTGGGAAACTGCTTCGCGCGCTCTTTTGCGCTTATTTTTGTTGGCAAATGAGAATCATTTGCGTCTTCATCATGGTTTCACCGCGGTCTTTACAGATGACGTTCACGTCGCGTCATTACGTCACTTCATAAGGTTCCCATGGCAACAGGGGGAAAATAATGGCGCTTTACTTGTGTGAAGTAAACGCAACATTTTCAACTTTCTGCTAAGATATATGAGACTTTTTTTGCAGCGGAAATACAGGGATTATGAAATCATAGCATATTTTTCTTGCTGAAATCGGCAATTTATGCGGCGAAAGTGCTGCACATTTGAAAAAATGCGACCCCCCGCATAAATATGCGGACTTTGGCTGATTATGCATGAAATCAAGCGATCGCATAATCGCGTTTTTCTGGAGGGACTGGTTACAGTGTGTTCTTCTTCGTTCCGATTAAAGTTCATAAACAGAGCCTCCCTTGACCTGTCATAGAACTACTTCAGACATTACAATATCTTACCTCAGGGGTCTTCAACGTTTTTCAGGGCAAGGACCCCTTAGATGAGCGAGACACGGAGCAGGAACCCCCCCACACAAAATATGTCAAACAGCTCGCGATTCGGACTTTATAGCTCGCGATTCGGACTTTATGGCTCGCGATTCGGACTTTATGGCTCGCGATTCGGACTTTATAGCTCGCGATTCGGACTTTATGGCTCGCGATTCGGACTTTATGGCTCGCGATTCGGACTTTATGGCTCGCGATTCGGACTTTATATCTCGCGATTCGGACTTTATGGCTCGCGATTCGGACTTTATAGCTCGCGATTCGGACTTTATAGCTCGCGATTCGGACTTTATGGCTCGCGATTCGGACTTTATATCTCGCGATTCGGACTTTATGGCTCGCGATTCGGACTTTATAGCTCGCGATTCGGACTTTATAGCTCGCGATTCGGACTTTATGGCTCGCGATTCGGACTTTATAGCTCGCGATTCGGACTTTATAGCTCGCGATTCGGACTTTATGGCTCGCGATTCGGACTTTATATCTCGCGATTCGGACTTTATGGCTCGCGATTCGGACTTTATAGCTCGCGATTCGGACTTTATAGCTCGCGATTCGGACTTTATGGCTCGCGATTCGGACTTTATGGCTCGCGATTCGGACTTTATGGCTCGCGATTCGGACATTATGGCTCGCGATTCGGACTTTATGGCTCGCGATTCGGACATTATGGCTCGCGATTCGGACTTTATGGCTCGCGATTCGGACTTTATGGCTCGCGATTCGGACTTTATGGCTCGCGATTCGGACTTTATAGCTCGCGATTCGGACTTTATAGCTCGCGATTCGGACTTTATAGCTCGCGATTCGGACTTTATGGCTCGCGATTCGGACTTTATAGCTCGCGATTCGGACTTTATAGCTCGCGATTCGGACTTTATAGCTCGCGATTCGGACATTATAGCTCGCGATTCGGACATTATGGCTCGCGATTCGGACTTTATAGCTCGCGATTCGGACTTTATAGCTCGCGATTCGGACTTTATAGCTCGCGATTCGGACATTATAGCTCGCGATTTGGACTTTATAGCTCGCGATTCGGACTTTATAGCTCGCGATTTGGACTTTATAGCTCGCGATTCGGACTTTATAGCTCGCGATTCGGACTTTATGGCTCGCGATTCGGACTTTATATCTCGCGATTCGGACTTTATAGCTCGCGATTCGGACATTATGGCTCGCGATTCGGACTTTATAGCTCGCGATTCGGACTTTATAGCTCGCGATTCGGACTTTATAGCTCGCGATTCGGACATTATAGCTCGCGATTTGGACTTTATAGCTCGCGATTCGGACTTTATAGCTCGCGATTTGGACTTTATAGCTCGCGATTCGGACTTTATAGCTCGCGATTCGGACTTTATGGCTCGCGATTCGGACTTTATATCTCGCGATTCGGACTTTATAGCTCGCGATTCGGACATTATGGCTCGCGATTCGGACTTTATAGCTCGCGATTCGGACTTTATAGCTCGCGATTCGGACTTTATGGCTCGCGATTCGGACTTTATAGCTCGCGATTCGGACTTTATAGCTCGCGATTCGGACTTTATGGCTCGCGATTCGGACTTTATGGCTCGCGATTCGGACTTTATGGCTCGCGATTCGGACATTATGGCTCGCGATTCGGACTTTATGGCTCGCGATTCGGACATTATGGCTCGCGATTCGGACTTTATGGCTCGCGATTCGGACTTTATGGCTCGCGATTCGGACTTTATGGCTCGCGATTCGGACTTTATAGCTCGCGATTCGGACTTTATAGCTCGCGATTCGGACTTTATAGCTCGCGATTCGGACTTTATGGCTCGCGATTCGGACTTTATAGCTCGCGATTCGGACTTTATGGCTCGCGATTCGGACTTTATAGCTCGCGATTCGGACATTATAGCTCGCGATTCGGACATTATGGCTCGCGATTCGGACTTTATAGCTCGCGATTCGGACTTTATAGCTCGCGATTCGGACTTTATAGCTCGCGATTCGGACATTATAGCTCGCGATTTGGACTTTATAGCTCGCGATTCGGACTTTATAGCTCGCGATTTGGACTTTATAGCTCGCGATTCGGACTTTATAGCTCGCGATTCGGACTTTATGGCTCGCGATTCGGACTTTATATCTCGCGATTCGGACTTTATAGCTCGCGATTCGGACATTATGGCTCGCGATTCGGACTTTATAGCTCGCGATTCGGACTTTATAGCTCGCGATTCGGACTTTATAGCTCGCGATTCGGACATTATAGCTCGCGATTTGGACTTTATAGCTCGCGATTCGGACTTTATAGCTCGCGATTTGGACTTTATAGCTCGCGATTCGGACTTTATAGCTCGCGATTCGGACTTTATGGCTCGCGATTCGGACTTTATATCTCGCGATTCGGACTTTATAGCTCGCGATTCGGACATTATGGCTCGCGATTCGGACTTTATAGCTCGCGATTCGGACTTTATAGCTCGCGATTCGGACTTTATGGCTCGCGATTCGGACTTTATAGCTCGCGATTCGGACTTTATAGCTCGCGATTCGGACTTTATAGCTCGCGATTCGGACATTATAGCTCGCGATTCGGACATTATGGCTCGCGATTCGGACTTTATAGCTCGCGATTCGGACTTTATAGCTCGCGATTCGGACTTTATAGCTCGCGATTCGGACATTATAGCTCGCGATTTGGACTTTATAGCTCGCGATTCGGACTTTATAGCTCGCGATTTGGACTTTATAGCTCGCGATTCGGACTTTATAGCTCGCGATTCGGACTTTATGGCTCGCGATTCGGACTTTATATCTCGCGATTCGGACTTTATAGCTCGCGATTCGGACATTATGGCTCGCGATTCGGACTTTATAGCTCGCGATTCGGACTTTATAGCTCGCGATTCGGACTTTATAGCTCGCGATTCGGACATTATAGCTCGCGATTTGGACTTTATAGCTCGCGATTCGGACTTTATAGCTCGCGATTTGGACTTTATAGCTCGCGATTCGGACTTTATAGCTCGCGATTCGGACTTTATGGCTCGCGATTCGGACTTTATATCTCGCGATTCGGACTTTATAGCTCGCGATTCGGACATTATGGCTCGCGATTCGGACTTTATAGCTCGCGATTCGGACTTTATAGCTCGCGATTCGGACTTTATGGCTCGCGATTCGGACTTTATAGCTCGCGATTCGGACTTTAATATTTAGGTAAAATTTGTCTATGGTAAAAATTAAAAGAGCTCATAGCGACACCATCATGGCCCTTCTTTAATAATTCAAGTGGAGGTGACGTATTTCCTGTTTGAGAGTGGAGCTCCACTCGCCCACGGTCTGCAGCCAGACCCTTCTCATTTTTCGGCCGATTCGACATGTTGAATCGGCGTCGGGGCGTCGGTGAGAGAGAGAACTCTGATTGGCTGTTCAGCATAGTAAACGAGTCAGTTCACGAGAATATATAGCAAAAGTTATGAAAGCAAGCGAATAAGTCATGACGGCACCGACGGAAGCTTGTTCTAATTTCACGTCCTCTTACCCGAGCACTCGAACGCACGAATATTTTCATCATAACATGAGAGGAGTGGAATAAAGCACGTGATCAGCATGACTGATATTCAAAACGGTCAGCAAGCGCTGCTTTGTATATGGTTTGTATACTTGCCGTCTTGGTTTCGCTTTCCCCTTTTGAATGACGAATATAGACAAATATATCTGCTTAAATAGACAGTCATCTCATTTATATGCAGGCGCTAGTTGACAGTCGGCTTAAATTCTTTCGGTGCTCAAGCTCATATTTTTCCGCCGACATGAGCGACAACACCGTCGGCTTCCGTCGCCGCTAGTTCTCGGACGTCGGGTTGGTGTGTTTAAACAGAACTTCACATTTTAATTTTACTATCAGGCGATCCATTCTGGCGAGTTAAATTGTATATAAATTATTAGCTAGTAGCATTTTCAAATTATAGTCTGCGTTGACAGTATCATGAGATCACGTGACTGCACGTGGACGGAAGGGTTTTATTAAAGCTGTTAATGTAATACTATTTGTAAAATAAAATATATTTTATTTAAATTTGACTTTGTGATGTTTTTACACGTTTTATTTTTTTTTTAATTATTTGTGATCAAACATTAATTGACGGACCCCCTAGGGGTCGCGGACCCCCGGTTGAAGACCCATGTCTTACCTAATGCAGAACCGGCGTTGTTCTCTGATGCGGCCTCGATTGCTGTGGTAGTATTAGCAGCAATGGAATTGATAGTTGAAGTAGAATTAGAAAACTCCACACTTTTAGTAGTGGATTTATTAAAAAAATCGACGAATGTCCATTTTGTTTATTCAGCGCGTAAAACAGAACGAGAAGAGCGTCCACTCACCTACCGCGATACTTTGAGATTCACAAATCGCGGGAGAATGTAATAAAGCTACAGTAATTAAAAATTAATTAGCCATATCTTACTCATTCTATACACAGAACTAATAAGATAAGACAAATAAAACGAGAAAATTTGAATTCTGTAATAAAAAAAAAAATATTCAAAGCACAAGACAGGCATTAATTGGCTCTGGACTGGGGGGGCACTGACCCCCCCAAACTCCGCCTATGATTATATCCTGCATAAAATTTAATAATACGAGGGAATTAATTAGTAAAACGTGCTGATGTATTAGTGAGTTGTGGTAACGATGAAAAAAAGTAGCGAATTCGTACAACATGGCCACTGTGCACGCAATTTACTAAAAGGCGGGAACGAATTATATTGTGCACATGATTTAGTAAAAAGAAGAAACAAAATATATTGTGCAAACGATTTAATAAAATGAGGGAATGAATTTGTACAACATGGCCACGATTTACTAAACAAGGGAACAAATTATATCGTGCGTACAATTTAATAATACGAGGGAATGAATTAGTAAAACGTACTGACGTATTAGTGAGTCGTGGGAACGATAAAAAAAAGTTGCGAATTCGTACAACATGGCCACGGTGCACGCAATTTACTAAAAGGCGGGAAAGAATTATATTGTGCACACGATTTAGTAAAAAGAAGAAACTAAATATATTGTGCACACGATTTAGTAAAACAAGGGAATGAATTAGTAAAACGTGTTGATGGATTAGTAAGTCGTGGGAACGATTTAAAACAAGAGAGCGAATTCGTACAACATGGCCACGATTTCCTAAACAAGGGAACAAATTATATTATGCACATGATTTAGTAAAACGAGGGAACGAATTGGTAATAAAGGCCACAAATTACCAAAACGAATTCATAATTCGTTGCCACCATGTATATTTACATTACATATCATCTGCAGGGCTCAGTACGAAATAACGTGTTTCTGCTAATGTTTTGAGGACGTCACTAAAGACCAGATAACTTTCTATTTACGTTACTTGAAGAACGAGAGAACCTTGCCAGAACGTTCCCTGTTAGCTGGGACAGCTTTAAGAATATTATAGATGAATAATAATAATGTCAAGCAAAAAAAAAAAAAGAATTCATTTAATTGAACAACTGAACATGCATGCATGTATTGACTTACTTACAGTTAGTGCTGTGCTGAAGGTGCTTAGATTCTGTCGTCTGCTAATAGAAAATTACTCTGTGGTAAAGATTCTTCGTTTAGACTTCCACTGTCGCCAGCAGAGAGAAAGCAACAAACAGTAAATCACAATGACAAAGCTAAATTGCTAATTACATCAGCACAATTTAAGAACAGAACAAGCCAGATTCACTTTAGAAGAACACAAATCAGAGAGCGTGTCCCTAAAATCTATAGTCCACCTGTCAAATAGCCGAGATTGCTGGGTTTTTTCATATATATCTCGCGGAGAACTTTACACAAATTCACTATTTTGGTTTGCAGGTGTCATAGAGAGAGAAACACAGCCGAAAGTCTGAACGATGTAAATGGATTTTTAAAGGCAAATCCTTGATAAACATTAATGTTCTTTAGACCTGAAGTGAAATGAAACGAATGGTTTTGTGATTCTGCACGCTGGCCGATCCCGCTCAGTTTTGATGAGAAATGTACATTAGCATTTTGCTGACCTTTAACTTATGATAATATAAACTATCAGCATTATTGATTAGGAAAGGGAACAACGCTGCAAGTTGTTGGGCAGTTCATTTCATTTGTTTGCAGAATAAAATGGTTTAATATTAAAGTGCCTTCCTGTTTACACTTTCCTCTGGGCTGTTATTGGACAAACTGCGAGTTTAGAGTCACATAATCAAGTTCCAGCAAGAATTCAATGTGTTTTCTCCCTTTAAAAACATCCCCAGGTGAAGCCATATGTATTCAAAGTATATAAAAAATATGAGACAGGCTACAAAACAAAAGGCTCCATTTACACCTGCTATTAACATCCAGAAGATTCATGATGGATGTATGAATAATGTTTTTGTGCTAACGTTTTGAGAACATTATTAAAGATCAGATAACTGTTAATATTATTTCTGTTTATTTTAACATCCGTGATCAGATCAGTAGTGCTCAATACAGGTGGTGCCAAAATGGTTTGTGATCTAATCGCTCAAACTTCATTAAGAAGTGGTCAAAAACATACATGGCCAAATCCCATTCATAGTGTAAACACTACACTTAAAAATGCTGGGTTAAAAACAACCCAAGTTGGGTTGAAAATGGACAAATGCAGGGATTGAGTTGTTTTAACCCAACAAATGGGTTGTATCAACCCAGTGATTGGGATGTTTTAACCCAGCGAATGGGTTGTTTTAACCCAGCGAATGGGATGTTTTAACCCAGCGAATGGGATGTTTTAACCCAGCGAATGGGTTGTTTTAACCCAGCGAATGGGTTGTTTTAATCCAGCGAATAGGTTGTTTTAACCCAGCGATTGGGTTGTTTTAACCCAGCGAATGGGATGTTTTAACCCAGCGAATGGGTTGTTTTAACCCAGCGAATGGGATGTTTTAACCCAGCGAATGGGTTGTTTTAACCCAGCGAATGGGATGTTTTAACCCAGCGAATGGGTTGTTTTAACCCAGCGAATGGGATGTTTTAACCCTGCGAATGGGATGTTTTAACCCAGCGAATGGATTGTTTTAACCCTGCGAATGGGATGTTTTAACCCAGCGAATGGGATGTTTTAACCCAGCGAATGGGATGTTTTAACCCTGCGAATGGATTGTTTTAACCCAGCGAATGGGATGTTTTAACCCTGCGAATGGATTGTTTTAACCCAGTGAATGGGATGTTTTAACCCAGCGAATGGGTTGTTTTAACCCAGCGAATGGGATGTTTTAACCCAGCGAATGGGATGTTTTAACCCAGCGAATGGGATGTTTTAACCCTGCGAATGGATTGTTTTAACCCAGCGAATGGGATGTTTTAACCCAGCGAATGGATTGTTTTAACCCAGCGAATGGGATGTTTTAACCCAGCGAATGGGTTGTTTTAACCCAGCGAATGGGATGTTTTAACCCAGCGAATGGGATGTTTTAACCCAGCGAATGGGTTGTTTTAACCCAGCGAATGGGTTGTTTTTAACCCAGCGAATGGGATGTTTTAACCCAGCGAATGGGTTGTTTTAACCCAGCGAAAGGGATGTTTTAACCCAGCGAATGGGATGTTTTAACCCTGCGAATGGGATGTTTTAACCCAGCGAATGGGATGTTTTAACCCAGCGAATGGGTTGTTTTAACCCAGCGAATGGGTTGTTTTAATCCAGCGAATAGGTTGTTTTAACCCAGCGATTGGGTTGTTTTAACCCAGCGAATGGGATGTTTTAACCCAGCGAATGGGTTGTTTTAACCCAGCGAATGGGATGTTTTAACCCAGCGAATGGGATGTTTTAACCCTGCGAATGGGATGTTTTAACCCAGCGAATGGATTGTTTTAACCCTGCGAATGGGATGTTTTAACCCAGCGAATGGGATGTTTTAACCCAGCGAATGGGATGTTTTAACCCTGCGAATGGATTGTTTTAACCCAGCGAATGGGATGTTTTAACCCTGCGAATGGATTGTTTTAACCCAGTGAATGGGATGTTTTAACCCAGCGAATGGGTTGTTTTAACCCAGCGAATGGGATGTTTTAACCCAGCGAATGGGATGTTTTAACCCAGCGAATGGGATGTTTTAACCCTGCGAATGGATTGTTTTAACCCAGCGAATGGGATGTTTTAACCCAGCGAATGGATTGTTTTAACCCAGCGAATGGGATGTTTTAACCCAGCGAATGGGTTGTTTTTAACCCAGCGAATGGGATGTTTTAACCCAGCGAATGGGTTGTTTTTAACCCAGCGAAAGGGATGTTTTAACCCAGCGAATGGGTTGTTTTAACCCAGCGAATGTGATGTTTTAACCCTGCGCATGGATTGTTTTAACCCAGCGAATGGGATGTTTTAACCCAGCGATTGGGTTGTTTTAACCCAGCGAATGGGATGTTTTAACCCTGCGAATGGATTGTTTTAACCCAGCGAATGGGATGTTTTAAACCAGCGAATGGGATGTTTTAACCCTGCGAATGGATTGTTTTAACCCAGCGAATGGGATGTTTTAACACTGCGAATGGATTGTTTTAACCCAGCGAATGGGATGTTTTAACCCAGCGAATGGGATGTTTTAACCCAGCGAATGGGTTGTTTTAACCCAGCGAATGGGATGTTTTAACCCAGCGAATGGGTTGTTTTAACCCAGCGAAAGGGATGTTTTAACCCAGCGAATGGGATGTTTTAACCCTGCGAATGGGATGTTTTAACCCAGCGAATGGGATGTTTTAACCCAGCGAATGGGATGTTTTAACCCTGCGAATGGATTGTTTTAACCCAGCGAATGGGATGTTTTAACCCAGCGAATGGGTTGTTTTAACCCAGCGAATGGGATGTTTTAACCCTGCGAATGGATTGTTTTAACCCAGCGAATGGGATGTTTTAACCCAGCGAATGGGATGTTTTAACCCAGCGAATGGGTTGTTTTAACCCAGCGATTGGGTTGTTTTAACCCAGCGAATGGGATATTTTAACCCTGTGAATGGATTGTTTTAACCCAGCGAATGGGATGTTTTAACCCTGCGAATGGATTGTTTTAACCCAGCGAATGGGATGTTTTAACCCTGGGTTAAAACAATCCAATTGCTGGGTTTGTCCACTTTCAACCCAACTTAGGTTGTTTTTAACCCAGCATTTTGTACAGTGTGTACAGTGCCAGGACAACAGCAAAAGACCAGCTAAAAAACAAAGGTTTTAAAGTTGCTTTTCTTCTCTATAGTGTCGTATATCAGTGAAACGCTTCTCAAACGAGAACAAATGTAGCCGGGGCTTGATTGTGTCTGTGTGGAGTTGATTGGATGGTTGAGGTTTGCTATTGGTGGATCTCACGTGAGTGACAGGTTGCCCCGCCCTCGTCATCAGAGAAGAGATGCTGCGAGAGGGGAATAAACACCCCAATTTTCCATTAAAGGCAGTCGATTTTGATTTCATGGTGACTTTAAGCAACACCCCTTAATGTAACTGTAAAGAAAACAACTTTCCGATTGAAAAATCAAGTCCAAACACATACATGCACTAGACTTCACAGAACATGCCAGCTGTAAAATCGACAAACGTATGTATTCTGCGCGTACGTGTTTGTGTTCGCTAGAATGAGCTCAGAAACAGTCCCATGATGAGGTGACACCGGCCACACGTCTCTAATGAGTGCTTTTGTCTGTGTAAAACCCTCATTTCCCCCGCTGGCCATGTGTGTTTCTTGTGTGTATTCATCCTGCTACAGCCGACTAATATGATTGGGAGCCTGTCATACAGTTGTGTTTGTTCAGATGGATTCAGCAGTGTGCAGTACTGCAGGACTGGGATGTTTAGAGGAATTATGATTATATCTTTGTCATTTTAATGCGATTCAGGCCGATATCTCACTGGCTGAGAGACAGACATGTAATGGGTGTCAGGTAGAAGTAGAGGAATGAGATTATATTATATCGCGCTGACAGGAGAGAGAAGTGATTTCTGCACAATTTTTTCTCATTAATCGGTGATACTTCCATGTGTTTCAGAGCAAATCTTCAAGAAGTAGAGCTTCACATAATGGAGACTTAGAGCAGGTACAGACTGCAAGCTTATGGATCCTTGGGCAATCATTATGATATATGTGTGTTATATATACCATGTTTCATTATATCATGTAGTATATTATTTAATATTATATTATATAATAAAATATATAATGTAATTTATCTATATGTTTTTATTAAATAATATATTTATAATAATTAAATACTTAAATGCATTAATAAAATGATAATTATAATAATAAATAATAGTAACATAGTAAATAAAATATATAATTAAAATAACATATTTAAAGATTTTCCACTCTTTTATATACATGTTATATATACCATGTTTCATTATATCATGTAGTATATTATTTATATAATACTATATATATATAAATTGTGTTTTTATATATATATATATTATATAATAAAATATATAATGTAATATATCTATATATGTTTTATTAAATGATATATTTATAATAATTAAATACTTAAATACATTAATATAAATGATAATTATAATAATAAATAATAGTAACATATTAAATAACATATATAAATTTTAAAGATTTTGCCCAACCACTTTTTTATATACATGTTATATATATATATATATATATATATATATATATATATATATATATATATATATATATAAATATATATATATTAAGGTTGCAGAATAGCGTCACGGTTTACTGCATTAAAACACAGTGAAGTAAAACAGTGAATTTGACGTTGCTGGTTTCTGTATGAGGGATATTTTATAACCTTCAAAAGTATCTCATCCAATCAAAATATGGAGTCAAAAACTAATTTTCACTTTACAGCAAGGAAATAATCAAGTGAGACCTTTCATCAACTGGAATAAATGAACTCTGTTCATTTAAAATACGCTACTGTTCAAAAGTTTGGGGTCAGTATGTTGTTAAATGAAATGATTACTTTTATTCATTCAAGGACGCATTAAATTGATCAAAAGTGATAGTAAAAACATTTATAATGTTAAATTCTGTTTTTCATCAAAGAATCCTAAAATGAAATGTATTGAGTATCAGTGATTTTCAACACCGATAATAATCGTAAATGTCATCAGAATGATTTCTGAAGGATCATGTGACACTGAAGACTAGAGTAATGATGCTGAAAATTCAGCTTTGATCCCTGGATATAAATTATATTCGACTATATATTCACATAGAAAACAGATATTTTAAATTGTAAAAATATTTCACAATTTTTACTGTAATTTTTATCAAATAAATGCAGCATATCAGAATGATTTCTAAAGGATCATGTGACACTGAAGACTGGAGTAATGATGCTGAAAATTCAGGAATAAATTACACTGTACTGTATATTCCCAAGGAAAACAGATGATTTAAAATATTTCAATGTATTTTTGATCAAATAAATGCAGCCTCGCTGAGCACAAGAGATTTTTTTCACAATCTTTTGAATGCGACTTTCATTGAATTATAAACGATTAAAGCGATTTCCATCAGAGCGACCTCTCACAAGTCCTCAGACGAAGGCGTGTCGTGAGGTTTTTGACCGAGCCTCTGTTGTGCCTCTGCTGGATTCGCAGCACAGTATTTTTAAGTAACTATAGTTATAAATGACCAAAAATAATCTGGCAGCTCAGCGGTACGCTGGCCTGTCAGACCTCCACTTCTCCCCATCTGTCTTGGCTTCCCCCCACCTCATTAGGATTCATATCCCAGAAAGGTGACTCTTCCAGCGGGCACGGTGACAGCCGGGTCCCCCTCCCCTTCCCTGGTTCAGCTGCCTGCAGGCAGAAACAGTGACAGGTAGCAGCGAGCTCTCTGGGGGGCGAGAGAGAGAGAGAGAGAGAGAGAGTCGACATCAGCGATGAGCAGGATCATCAAGTCAAAGATGCTCCCTACAGATAGCAGCCGTGCTGAGATTTCCACCAGAGACTGTCTCCGCCTGGAATCACCATCATCTCGCACTCGCTTGCACCAAATCTCAGTCGGACACTTGACTTGTGCTCCTCACACCGCCGTCTCATCTTTGGACTCCACACGGGGGCAAAACACACAGTCACAAACACAGTTTTACAAAATCCCAGCCATGAAAACCTACAGAACAGAGGTTGGGCAGAACACACACACACACACACACACACACAGGAGTCCTGGAGTCTCTACACTGATTGTAACCTTTGTAAAAGTTTAATGCAGCGGGCGCTGGAGTATTCTGGTTTTCTCCAGGGAAGAAAGCACTAGTCTTCCTCTTCCTCTGTGGATGTTAGTCATGT
Organism: Opsariichthys bidens; assembly: GCA_037194245.1. NCBI lineage: Eukaryota > Metazoa > Chordata > Actinopteri > Cypriniformes > Xenocyprididae > Opsariichthys > Opsariichthys bidens. The sequence continues at coordinate 839,056 of CM074298.1, read as the reverse complement.
TAGACACCACACGTCATCTGACACTAATGAACTGGAGGCCGTGAGGTATTCACCTCCTTTCTCAACATGGGAGTAAGCTGTTTTTTGGTGAATGGGAAGAATATATTTGTCTGCTTAATATCTGCGAACACTTTATTTTGACACAACTCTCTACTGACTGCTTATTTAACCAACCCCAACAGTCTTCTGACAGTCTGACGAGAGTTACAGCATTATTACAGTTAGTGGACAATCAAAATAAAGGGTTATATTCACTTTATTTGAAGGTGTCAGTATTACAGTGTAATTATACATTTAAGTACTGAGTAATAACTATTAACTACATGTACTTACTGTAGGATTAGATGAGGGTTTGGTTTAGGGTTAATTGCATGTAATTATGCATAATTTCTAGTTATTACTAAAGTAAATATATGAAACATATGTAACAATGACACTGTAAAATAAAGTGTTACCCTTTATTTTAAGGTGTCTTTGTTACAATGTCATTATTCATTTAAGTGCTGAGTACACTCTAAAAAATGTTGGGTTAAAAATGGACAAACCCAGCGATTGCCCAACATGCTGGGTAGTTTTATTTGACCCAACTATTGTTTAAAAATGACTATATGAGTGCATTAAAATGAACCTAAAATATGTTGGATTAATAATAATTACTGGAGGCAACAATAATAATCAAAAGATAAGCATTTATTAATAAGCAATTCAATAAATGTTTGTTGTTTAATTGTTATTCATTAAGCTTATTAATAAATGTTCAGTTATTAAACATATTTTAATGAATGTTATTTCCCAACATACTTTGGGCTCATTTTGTGCAAGTAATACAGTAATTTTTAAACAGTTCAGTTAAATAAAACTACCCAGCAGGTTTGGCTTACATTTAACCCAACTGCTGGGTTAAAAAACCCATTCGCTGGGTCAAAAAAAACCTTTAGTTGGGTCAACTTCCCATTCACTGGGTCAAAACAACCCATTCGTTGGGTTAAAACATCCCATTTGCTGAGTTAAACAAAAACCCAATCGCTGGGTTAAACAACTCATTCTTCACTGGGTTAAACAACCCATTCACTGGGTCAAAACAACTCATTCACTAGGACAAAACAACCCAATTGCTGGGTCAAAACAACTCATTCACTAGGTCAAAACAACCCATTTGCTGGGTCAAAACAACCCTTTCGCTGGGTTAAAACATCCCATTTGCTGAGTTAAACAAAAACCCATTCGCTGGGTCAAAACAACTCATTCACTGGGTCAAAACAACCCATTCGCTGGGTCAAAACAACTCATTCACTGGGTCAAAACAACCCATTCGCTGGGTCAAAACAACTCATTCACTGGGTCAAAACAACCCATTCGCTGGGTCAAAACAACTCATTCACTAGGTCAAAACAACCCATTCGCTGGGTCAAACAACCCTTTCGCTGGGTTAAAACATCCCATTTGCTGAGTTAAACAAAAACCCATTCACTGGGTTAAACAACCCATTCACTGGGTCAAAACAACTCATTCACTAGGACAAAACAACCCAATTGCTGGGTCAAAACAACTCATTCACTAGGTCAAAACAACCCATTTGCTGGGTCAAAACAACCCTTTCGCTGGGTTAAAACATCCCATTTGCTGAGTTAAACAAAAACCCATTCGCTGGGTCAAAACAACTCATTCACTGGGTCAAAACAACCCATTCGCTGGGTTAAAACATCCCATTTGCTGAGTTAAACAAAAACCCAATCGCTGGGTTAAACAACTCATTCTTCACTGGGTTAAACAACCCATTCACTGGGTCAAAACAACTCATTCACTAGGACAAAACAACCCAATTGCTGGGTCAAAACAACTCATTCACTAGGTCAAAACAACCCATTTGCTGGGTCAAAACAACCCTTTCGCTGGGTTAAAACATCCCATTTGCTGAGTTAAACAAAAACCCATTCGCTGGGTCAAAACAACTCATTCACTGGGTCAAAACAACCCATTCGCTGGGTCAAAACAACTCATTCACTGGGTCAAAACAACCCATTCGCTGGGTCAAAACAACTCATTCACTGGGTCAAAACAACCCATTCGCTGGGTCAAAACAACTCATTCACTAGGTCAAAACAACCCATTCGCTGGGTCAAAACAACCCATTCGCTGGGTCAAAACAACCCTTTCGCTGGGTTAAAACATCCCATTTGCTGAGTTAAACAAAAACCCATTCACTGGGTTAAACAACCCATTCACTGGGTCAAAACAACTCATTCACTAGGTCAAAACAACCCATTTGCTGGGTCAAAACAACCCTTTCGCTGGGTTAAAACATCCCATTTGCTGAGTTAAACAAAAACCCATTCGCTGGGTCAAAACAACTCATTCACTAGGACAAAACAACCCAATTGCTGGGTCAAAACAACTCATTCACTAGGTCAAAACAACCCATTCGCTGGGTCAAAACAACCCATTCGCTGGGTCAAAACAACCCTTTCGCTGGGTTAAAACATCCCATTTGCTGAGTTAAACAAAAACCCATTCGCTGGGTCAAAACAACTCATTCACTGGGTCAAAACAACCCATTCGCTGGGTTAAAACATCCCATTTGCTGAGTTAAACAAAAACCCAATCGCTGGGTTAAACAACTCATTCTTCACTGGGTTAAACAACCCATTCACTGGGTCAAAACAACTCATTCACTAGGACAAAACAACCCAATTGCTGGGTCAAAACAACTCATTCACTAGGTCAAAACAACCCATTTGCTGGGTCAAAACAACCCTTTCGCTGGGTTAAAACATCCCATTTGCTGAGTTAAACAAAAACCCATTCGCTGGGTCAAAACAACTCATTCACTGGGTCAAAACAACCCATTCGCTGGGTCAAAACAACTCATTCACTGGGTCAAAACAACCCATTCGCTGGGTCAAAACAACTCATTCACTGGGTCAAAACAACCCATTCGCTGGGTCAAAACAACTCATTCACTAGGTCAAAACAACCCATTCGCTGGGTCAAAACAACCCATTCGCTGGGTCAAAACAACCCTTTCGCTGGGTTAAAACATCCCATTTGCTGAGTTAAACAAAAACCCATTCACTGGGTTAAACAACCCATTCACTGGGTCAAAACAACTCATTCACTAGGTCAAAACAACCCATTTGCTGGGTCAAAACAACCCTTTCGCTGGGTTAAAACATCCCATTTGCTGAGTTAAACAAAAACCCATTCGCTGGGTCAAAACAACTCATTCACTAGGACAAAACAACCCAATTGCTGGGTCAAAACAACTCATTCACTAGGTCAAAAACAACCCATTCGCTGGGTCAAAACAACTCATTCACTGGGACAAAACAACCCAATTGCTGGGTCAAAACAACTCATTCACTAGGACAAAACAACCCATTCGCTGGGTTAAAACATCCCATTTGCTGAGTTAAACAAAAACCCATTCACTGGGTTAAACAACCCATTCACTGGGTCAAAACAACTCATTCACTAGGCCAAAACAACCCATTTGCTGGGTCAAAACAACCCTTTCACTGGGTTAAAACATCCCATTTGCTGAGTTAAACAAAAACCCATTCACTAGGACAAAACAACCCAATTGCTGGGTTAAAGCAACCCAATTGTTGTGATTTTCCATTTTCAACCCAACTTGGGTTGTTTTTGACCCAGCATTTTTAGAGTGTAATATTAAATAATTTCATGTACTTACTATAAGCGTAGGATTAGGGTTTGGTTTAGGGTTAGCTGCATATAATTATGCATAATTTATAGCTATTACTACATCTACATGGAACAGAGGTAACAATGACAATGCATTAAAAATGTGTGAGTAAATGTCGAAATCAATGTTAACTAAGATGAATAAATGCTGTAGAAGTATTGTTAGTAATGTTACTACAACTGTAAAAGTGCTTCCAACTGAATGTTTCCGTTCACGTATTTTAAAACATGCTTTGCTCCGAGAATTTTATAGTACAGAACAGAAAAATGAATTTATGAACTACTTCATCTCATTTCAGACTGTAAAAGAGAACAGATTCTCATCACACCACGAGGAGGTTCATGGATCTTCCCGAAGCCTTGATCGGAGTGGGTCGCTTGACCCGTTGAGAGCGGGTGAAGGGCTTCGAGAGGTGCCATTATGGGACACATGTGTGTGTGTGTGTGTGTGTGTGTGTGTAGGGACAGACTCTGCTTAGTCATCAAGCCAGCAGTCTTAATTTCAGAGCTCACGCAGGCCGGCCGTCCTCGACTCTCACACCCGCGTGATTAGTGAGAACAACCCTGCCGAGCTCGGCTGACCGACCGCTCATTATTCACAGAGAAACCGAGGGTCACTGCCATTCTAACATGAGGAGACGCACAACTGATGAGCTGCACGGGACATTAGAGTTCATTATTCTCCATTCGTTCCCATCAGCGGTGTCCGGATGTGGTAACGAACGGCCGCCGGGTCTCTTCCGCCTCCGTCGGCGCCGCCGCAACACACAAGAACTCAAAGTCTCCGTCTGGATTAACAACTAAACTAACAACATGAAACAACTGTCCACATGAGAGGACAACAGAAAGCATGAACTGCACAGAATATGTTTTTTTTATGCTTTTCACACCCTGAGAGGAGCTGGAGACATCAGCTGGCAGGAGCAATTAAAATCTGAAACTGTGGAGAGACTCGTTAATTACATAGACTTCACGTAGTAGAGGGAAGATAGAAAGACCGTGGTGTTATTTTCCTGAAAACATGTTTAAAAAAAAATCCTTGTATATTCTGCTTATTTTAACATCTGCACATATATCGCCTCGAGAAAGAAAAACTAAACTGTTCAATGAAGTACATTAAAGCGGACATGTCAAGAAAATCGGACTTTTTCCAGGTTTAAGTGCATCTACCAACACAGAAATCCAGTAAATGTTTTGGCAAGCCTTTCTCTGCAGGCATGTGAAAAAACTGGTTCCTTAAGATGCACGTTTTGTTTTTCGTGAGCGAGGCGAAGCGGAAGATGTAAGTAACTGCGGACCGCTTCACAAAACGAGGGTCGATTCGAGGAAAAAGATGAACCTGAGTCTCTCCATCAGTTTGAACACTTTCCTCATTTTGTCTGCGTGAGATTCTCCAGCTTTGTTGTTGTTGAGCTGTTGAAGCTCCGCCCTCTTCTGGAGCAGCAGCTCATTTGCATTTAAAGGGACACGCACAAAAACAGGACAGGATTTTGAGCTGAAACTTCACACACACATTCTGGGACATCAGAGACTGATATTACATCTTGTTAAAGGAGTGCCCTTTAAAGGGATGGCAAATATATTAATAAAAATAGTTCAGCACAAAACTGAAAATTCATTAAATGTTTATTGTATCAAAATAAATTAAAATTTGGGGCCGAGAACGAAATAATGTAAAAAGTCTTGGCATCTGTATATTTGATGCCTTCTGCTCACTAAGGCTGCATTTATTTGATCATAAATACAGTAAAAATTGTGAAATATTATTCTAATGTAAATCATCAGTTTTCTATGTGAATATATAGTCAAATATAATTTATATCCAGTGATCAAAGCTGAATTTTCAGCATCATTACTCCAGTCTTCAGCGTCACATGATCCTTCAGAAATCACTCTGTTATGCTGCATTTATTTGATCAAAAATACAGTAAAAATTCGGAAATATTATTCTAATGTAAATAATCAGTTTTCTATGTGAATATATAGTCAAATATAATTTATATCCACTGATCAAAGCTGCATTTTCAGCATCATTACTCCAGTCTTCAGCGTCACATGATCCTTCAGAAATCATTCTGTTATGCTGCATTTATTTGATCAAAAATACAGTAAAAATTCGGAAATATTATTCTAATGTAAATAATCAGTTTTCTATGTGAATATATAGTCAAATATAATTTATATCCAGTGATCAAAGCTGAATTTTCAGCATCATTACTCCAGTCTTCAGAGTCACATGATCCTTCAGAAATCATTCTGATATGCTGCATTTATTTGATCAAAAATACAGTAAAAATTGTGAAATATTTTTAAAATTTAAAATATCAGTTTTCTAAGCGAATATATAGTCAAATATAATTTATATCCAGTGATCAAAGCTGAATTTTCAGCATCATTACTCCAGTCTTCAGTGTCCCATGATCCTTCAGAAATCATTCTGATATGCTGCATTTATTTGATCAAAAATACAGTAAAAATTGTGAAATATTTTTAAAATTTAAAATATCAGTTTTCTAAGCGAATATATAGTCAAATATAATTTATATCCAGTGATCAAAGCTGAATTTTCAGCATCATTACTCCAGTCTTCAGTGTCCCATGATCCTTCAGAAATCATTCTGATATGCTGCATTTATTTGATCAAAAATACAGTAAAAATTGTGAAATATTTTTAAAATTTAAAATATCAGTTTTCTAAGCGAATATATAGTCAAATATAATTTATATCCAGTGATCAAAGCTGAATTTTCAGCATCATTACTCCAGTCTTCAGAGTCACATGATCCTTCAGAAATCATTCTGATATGCTGCATTTATTTGATAAAAAATACAGTAAAAATTGTGAAATATTATTCTAATGTAAATCATCAGTTTTCTATGTGAATATATAGTCAAATATAATTTATATCCAGTGATCAATGCTGAATTTTCAGCATCATTACTCCAGTCTTCAGAGTCACATGATCCTTCACAAATCATTCTGACGATTAATTATTATCAAATGTCTTCACTGTCACTTTTGATTCATGCATATGTTTAAATTTGGAAGTAAAAAAACTATGAAGAAAAGTCAAAATCTCAATCTACATTTACATATTTGATAAATGCTTTCATCCAAAGCGACTCTCATCGCGTGAAGCGACACGTGCATTCACCGAGAATCGAACCCACCATCTTTCCGTCGCTATCTAGTGTTTAAGCCAGAGACTCGCATGTGTGTTTGGTGTCCACAGGTGACCCACGTGTTGCTGAAGACCTGTCGTCTGATGTCTAATTACATGGGAGGAGGAACAGCGTCCCGGACGTCCTGCCTCTGCGCTGTAGTTCAGACAGTCGAACAGACGGAACAGAAGCTTGTTAAATATTTAGGCTTGAAAATCCAGTCCAGTATCGTCAAACACACTGTCTGCGTTATGAGACGCTCCAGCAGAGAGTGAGACAACATGTGAGTGTGAATATACAAGAGACATTTCAATCCGTTTGTGTGTGTGATTAGTGCACAAGTATCGTTAAAGGGAGTGTGTGTGTGCTAGTTATGAGATGAGACAAAATGTGTTAACTATAACGTGTGTGTGTGTGTGTGTGTGTGTGTGTGTGTGTGTGAGTTAATGAGCAGCGGGACGGTGTGGCCGGTGTGAGTGTCAAACAGCCGGGGAGCTCGTTAGGAAACATTTCGGTTAAAGCGTCTCCTCCTGCCTTCACCTCTGATTATTATAAAAGCCCTCACACACTTCATCATCATTCATACTGTGTACACACACACACACACACACCTGATCTCAGGGGTTCAGCTCTACTCATGTTTTCACTCACACAGAGATGATGATGATGATGAAGACCAGCACAGTTTGAACTAATCAAGTTTAATAAAGCCCATCAAGTCAAGCATCACTAGCACTCGTGGCTTACTAGTTTTAAGGGTGTTTTCAAGACTGTCGATATTAAGTTTAGTCTTGTCATCTCTTTTTGAACTCAACTTACACACATACATAACGGTTCTAATATTCAGCGTCGGTAGGATTATGGTAAATAGAACTTTTATTCATCAAGGATGCATTAAATTGAGCAAAAGTGACTGTAAAGACATTTATAATGTTACAAAAGATGAAGAAATGCGGTTCTTTTGAACTTTATGTTCATCAATGAATCCTGACGAAATATTAATAAATGTTTGTTGAGCATCAGATCATCATATCAGAATGATTTCTGAAGGATCATGTGACAGTAATGATGCTGAAAATTCAGCTTTGATCACTGGATATAAATTATATTTTACTATATATTCACATAGAAAACAAATATTTTAAATTTTAAAAATATTTCACAATTTTTACTGTATTTTTTATCAAATAAATGCATCATATCAGAATGATTTCTGAAGGATCATGTGACGCTGAAGACTGGAGGAATGATGCTGGAAATTCAGCTTTGATCACTGGATATAAATTATATTTGACTATATATTCACATAGAAAACACATGATTTACATTAGAATAATATTTCACAATTTTTACTGTATTTTTTTATCAAATAAATGCAGCTTTGGAGAACAGAAGAGACACTTTCAATAATATTAAAAATTCTGACCACAAACTAAATATATAATCAATGAAAATAATTTTTTTATTTTCCGTTTTCAATTTTACCTTCAGTAAAAGTTTAGCTTGTTTTTTTTTGTTATTTTTATTAGTTTTATTTTAAATGTCTGTTTTTTATTTATTTATTTTTTTTAATTACAGTTTTAGGTATTTTAGTCCATGAAGTAAAACTAAAAGAAAAGTATATATAAACTATTTCTATAATTGTATATACAATTATTGACAATGATATATTCCATGATTTTACTTTTAAAACAACCCACAGAGCTGGATGGAGAGAACGTTTTTGACCGCCTGATCAAAGACACGTGAACTCTGGTTAGTTTAATTGTCCTCCATCTCTGTGAGCTGTTGTTCAGTACAGTCACCTGTCCTGTAAGCAGCGTCGCTCATTCGTTTTCCCCACACAGACTGAACCGTGACAGGCAGACGTTTAATATAAAAATGTGACGACCGCCTGCAGAAATGCAGGATTGAGTGGGAGAACCGAGAGGTGGCGGCTTAAAAGAGAAAGATAAAGTGACTCGTTTGAGTTACTGTCGCATTTCACGTCCTTTTGGCGAGCCACGTGGGATCCGTAACGTGTGTGTGTTCTAATCAACTTCTATAAGGACTCTTTCACTAGTCAAACACAGTGTGATGCTGCGGCGTGACAGACACAAACCTGCGTGAGGAAATTCACTGACAGTGATCTGCAGCTAAAAGAGGCCGGAATCATTTCAGCTTTCAGCGACAGCTTCCAAATTCTGAATGCAATGCTGGAAATGTTGAACTTTATGCAAATGAGCAGTAATGAGATGCAGCAACTTCCAATAGGAGAGACATCAGTGAAGGAGCAGGAACGCCCACACAATAAATCACTGCATGTGTCAAAAATGTTTTTTGGGAAAAAAAAAGTCTCTTCTGCGCAACGAGGCTGCATCAAAAATACAGTAAAAATGGTGAAATATTATTACGATTTAAAATATCTGTTTTCTAGGTGAATATACAGTCAAATATCATTTATATCCAGTGATCAAAGCTGAATTTCCAGCATCATTACTCCAGTCTTCAGAGTCACATGATCCTTCAGAAATCATTCTGATATGCTGCATTTATTTGATCAAAAATACTGTAAAAATTGTGAAATATTTTTAAAATTTAAAATATCTGTTTTCTATGTGAATATATAGTCAAATATAATTTATATCCAGTGATCAAAGCTGAATTTTCAGCATCATTACTCCAGTCTTCAGAGTCACATGATCCTTCAGAAATCATTCTGATATGCTGCATTTATTTGATCAAAAATACAGTAAAAATTGTGAAATATTATTCTAATGTAAATCATGTGTTTTCTATGTGAATACATAGTCAAATATAATTTATATCCAGTGATCAAAGCTGAATTTTCAGCATCATTACTCCAGTCTTCAGAGTCACATGATCCTTCGTGATGATTTGCATTTCTATATTCTGATTTGGACAGTCATGTTGATGTAAATATGACATTAAAACTGTATTTACTGCGTCAGCTCCATATAGATTGAGACACTTTCACCATCCAATCAATTTCTCATGAATAATATCCCTCCTGTCTGACATTTATCTACTTCAGAGTCTCTCGAACTCTTGTGTCAGCCGAACATCTTTGACCTAAAATATTTTCTTGAAGTCTTTTATTAATATTTCAATAATTTAACGACATCGTCAGATGTTCATGGTTCTCTGATTTTGGTTAATGGTCTCATGATGATTTACAGGTAAAGAAATTAAACATTTAGTTTTCTTAGTACTTTTTTAAATAATTTATTTAAATGTTCATCTTTAATAATAAATACAATTATTATTAGTATTTTTTTTATTATTTAAATAAGGATAAATTAATCACAGTGCAACAAATAACATCATGCTGTAAAAAATAAAATAAAATGTATTAAATGTAAAACATTTGTCATTTTTGTTATTTTAACATGTTTTTATTTAAATCAGCAAACATAATATCACGCTGTATAATATAACATTTGTTAAATTTTTCGGAAACATTGTCAGAATCATTTGGGGGTTTTTTTCATTAGAACAATGAGAATTTAATTGCAATTTTTATTTAAAATTAAGTTTAATTTTTTAATAATAATTATACTAATTATAATGACTCTAATAATAATAATAACTATTATTTAATTATTGATTACCTTTCATCAACTACCAGACCCCAGAAATAATGAACAGAAAATATGAAATATGAAACCTTACACAAGCAAACGTTGCGAATAACGTTTCACGCCGAGTCATAAAAACATCCCGTGATCACATGATGTGTGTGTGTGTGTGTGTGTGTGTGTGTCCGGTGTGTGGATTAGAGCGCAGCACACACAGCTTCACACGCATCATTTCCTCCTTCAGTCCAGTATTGCAGGATGAAACACAGAGTTTCTAGAATTCAAGACAGCAACTCAAAGCAGCAGAGGTGTGTGTGTGTGTGTGTGTGTGTGTGTGTGTGTGTGTGTGTGTGTGTGTGTAGTTAATGATGGACAGTAGGCCTGTAAATCGCCTGCTGTCATGCTATAGGACTAGTCTGCAGTAGTTTTACCATATGTCAGTCAGTCAAGAACCGACCCATCTTTTATTCATTATACACCTTTACTACGGTAGACAGCACTAGTCACATCCCTCACACACACACACACACACACACACTGTATGCTGGAAAGCCTAATGATGTGTGATGGAGCAGAATTCCTTCCCAGCAGAAATAAGAAGGAAATCAAGGGAAAGATTGAAAAAGGGATGATGGGAAAGAGTGAAAGTAGAAATTAAGTGTGGGACGACGTTCAGTGTCAGGAGAGACAGAAATGTGAATAATGTGCCTGAGCAGATGTGCGTGTGTGTGTGTGTGTGTGTGTGTGTGTGTTTACAGTCGTATGAGGGGAAATCAGATTATGAAAATATGACCACATGTATGGATTTGTAAATCAAATCTTTCTGTGATGGATGGAAACTTCACGTCTGTCTGGGACTAACAAAAACAGGTCGTTTTACCTCAAAATAATAATAATAATAATAATAGTAATAATAATGATAATGATAATGAAACTAAAAAAATAATTCAAAAAATGAAAAACTATGGACACAAATTTTAATTTTTTTTTAAGTCAGTATGCATTAATAACAGTGCAAAAAATAACACCGTGCTACATAAATAATATAAAATTACTAAAATAAATTAAATAACTAAATAATTTAATTATTATTATTTTTTAAAAAAGTATTTTTATTTAATTATAAATAATATAAAATATGCTGCATGAATATAAAATTGTGTGTGTGTGTGTGTGTGTGTATTCCCTACGTTATGGGGACCAAATGTCCCCACAGGTACAGTAATACTAGTAAATGTTGACATTGTGGGACATTTTGTTGGTCCCCATGAGGAAACAAGCTTATAAATCATACAGAATTATCTTTTTTGAAAATGTAAAGTAGCTGAACATTTTGTGTGATGAGTAGGTTTAGGGGTGGGGGGGGGGGCAGAATGTACAGTTTGTACAGTATAAAAACCATTACGCCTATGGAATGACCCCATAAACCATGAAAACACAATGTGTGTGTGTGTGTGTGTGTTAACAGAAATATGAATGATTTGACTATTTGAAAATCATCTTCCTATTATTGTACGAGTAAATATGAGTGCATGTATTGATTTGAAAATCATCTGTGTGTGATTGGTAGAAACAGGCGGCGTGAGAGTGATGAGACAGATCACATGATGAGAGGAGAGACGGAAGAGACATTACTGTCCCACAGAGAGAACTAGAACACACACACACACACACGTTGTGTTTTGGGTTTATGGGGACATTCCATAGGCGTAATGGTTTTTCTACTGTACAAACTGTACATTCTGTCCCCCCACCTCTAAACCTACCCATCACACAAAATGTTCTGCTACTTTACATTTTCCAAAAAGATTATTCTGTATGATTTATAAGCTTTTTTCCTCATGGGGACCAACAAAATGTCCCACAAGATTTACTAGTATTACTGTACCTGTGGGGACATTTGGTCCCCATAATGTAGGGAATACCCATACACACACACACACACACACACACACACACACACACTCACTCACTCAGTGAGGACATTCATAGACTTCCATTGATATTATATCAGGTCAGTGATATTTTCTCTCTCCTAACTCAACCTCTACTCCTAAACCACCATCACAGAGTCATGTGACCATCACTAGATTTACATAAAAACATCTTTTGCTGGATTTATACGCCGTTTTATCTAGTGAGGAGCAGTCAATGTCTCACTAGTGGCTTGAGAAAGTGTTTCACAGTACAAGTGACATTTGGTGCTCACAAGTCTAGACAAAACGAGTACACACAATTTTAACAACAAAAAAAAAAACAGAATTACTGTAATGAATGTGTAATGAACAATCAGCACACATACGAAATAAAGATCTGTGGGCCTGTTTCTGTTCATGTGATTTCGGGCTGAAACGGTGAACGTGAATCGACACACAATCAATATGTTTCAGCGTGTAAGCGTAAGATGAAAGATTCATCAGAATCTCACAGCAGTCTGAAATAGAAAAGCAGGTAAGAATAAACGGTCAGCGTGGCGCTCGGCTTTCTTTTCACCGAGGCGCTCAGACGAAACGAAAGATAGATTCCTTCATTCCACGTCTCGCAGTGAGTGATGAAAGACAAAACGCGCTCGTCTTTCCACACGGTTCCGCTCGAGCGCGTGAAATTTGTTCAGTGCTGATCAGACGCGCCTCGCTCAGATCCACTCCTCACAAAAACTGCAGTTCATTTCGCAGCGCCGCTTTCCCACAGGGTGACAGCGAGCGTCCTCGCAAAACCTCCACGCACACTCCAGATTCACCATTTCACAGCGACTTGAAACCGACAGAAACGAGTCTCAGAATGAACAGACACAGACGTTACTGTACTACAGTACGGAGATCATATCAGCTCCAAATTCTGTGTAAAAATCCAATGGCGCGTATTACAGTTTTTTTCAATTGCGAACCAGCGTTGTTCGATACTGAAAGCACATTTTCAAAACTCTTTTCCCGTTCGTGCTCCACAGCATGCAAAATACTGTGTGTTTTCTAATGCTGACACACTGCATTCAAAAACACATTCAAAACAGAATGATGGCAAATTCCAAGCAGTCATTATTTTAAAATATTCTCAATTTTATAGCCAAAAATTAAAAAAAGTAATCATTACAAGCTCATTGCAATTTTAGCTGAAATTCCACCCCATCCCAGGTGGAAGATTTATGATGACTTTACTGGAGACATTTCTCCGGAAGACTGCCAGGGATGGATTGGACATTCCAGGAGGAGACGACATCAGATGTGAACTTGTGTCCAAACGCAAGAGAGAGAGTCGACTAGAACCGTCACTGTAATTTACTGTAATGAACAGCTACAAATGTTGTTACAGTAACGTGTAGAATATTCTTTTTTATTATCATTGCAGCCCTTTTTCCCTCTTTTTTCACCTTTTGGTTATAATTTTCGAGTACTATATTCTTATAAAAAAAAATGGATTAATTTCTGATTCATTTGTGTTACAAATGCTTTCAATAAAGTGAAATTGTGTTCCAGTATTCTATATGAAGAACTGATTCATGTGGAAAATCATTGAAACTTCATCAATGATGTAATGCTTCCTGTTGTCGGTGTTTTTTTAGGTCTGAATGAAATGTGTGTTTTCTGAACGAGAAATGTTGGTCTGAGTGAGTTTTGGAGGTGAGACGAACTGTTTGGCCAACATTCATGCTGGGAACGCAGACTGTGTGAAGAGTTTTGAAAATGTGCTTTCAGTATTGAACGATGCTTGTTAGCCATTGAAAAAAAAAACTGAAAAATACGCTGCATGGAACTTTGCTGTTGTCATGACAATCCCGTGCATGAGAATCAATAGATGTGATGTGTGTATAAATACACTAGTGTAAAAAAATTGACGGATTTTGGAATGTTTCTGAAAGAACCTGATAAAAATTACAGTAAAAATTGTGAAATATTTTTACAATTTAAAATATCTGTTTTCTATGTGAATATATAGTCAAATATAATTTATATCCAGTGATCAAAGCTGAATTTTCAGCATCATTACTCCAGTCTTCAGAGTCACATGATCCTTCACAAATCATTCTGATATGATGATTTGATGATCAAGAAACTTTATGATTATTATCAGTGTTGAAAACAGATGATACGTTTTATTTTTCAGGATTCTCTGATGAATAGAAAGTTGAAAAGAACAGAATTCATCTGAAATAGAATCTTTTGTAACTTTATAAATGCCAGTTTTGGTCATTTTGGTATGGAAGCTTGTTTCTGCATAAAAAATAAAAATAGTTGGGACTTTATCTTACGAATTCTGACTTTTTTTTCTCAGAATTGCGAGATAAAACGTTGCAATTACCTTTTTTTTTTTTTTTTATTCAGAGGCGGAAACAAGCTTCCGTAATTTAATGAATCCTGCATGAATAAAACTTTATCTCTCTCTCTCTCTCTCTCTCTCTCTCTCTCTCTTAAAAAAAATCATACTGAAACTTTTGAACAGCAGTGTATTTGAATAGATCGATCTAATGCTGCTTTGGTGTATTTTCAGATTCTGTATTTTCTCACAGCGAGTGTTGACGAACATGAAGTGGGTAAACGAAAATCACAGAGCAGAAGCTGCTTTAATCGTGACACACAAATCCACATCCATCCAAATATACTGAGAGGAAGAGAACTGTGTGTGTCTATGGCGACTTTTATTCATTCTCAGGATATGAACTTTCACTAGTTAAAATGTTCATTCCTGATATCAGGCATTAATTTCCACTAGTAACAAAGTTCATTCTTGATATCAACAATTCAATTTCCACTAGTAAAAACTATCATTCTTCATATCTACAATTGTATATTTACTAGTGAAATCTCGCCATAGGCTGCCATTCAAATTCAATTGTTGACATCAAGAATTCATTTCTCACTAGTTGAAATTCCAGTTTCACATATCAGGAATACAATTCTTACCAGTAAAAATGCAAATTTCTGATATCAACAATTACATTGTTACTAGTGCAAATGTCTATTCTTGATATCAACAATTGAATTGCTACTAGTAAAAATGTTCATTTTTGATATCATGAGTGTGATTGTTACTAGTAAGAAAGCCGTTTTAGATATCAGAAATGATATTGATATCAGGAATTCATTTCAGATATCAGAAATGAACATTTTTACTAGTAGCAATTCAATTGTTGATATCAAGAATAGACATTTGCACTAGTAACAATGTAACTGTTGATATCAGAAATTTGCATTTTTACTAGTAAGAATTGTGTTCCTGACATCAACAAGTGAATTTGAATGGCAGCCTATGGCGAGATTTCACCAGTAAAAATACAATTGTAGATATGAAGAATGATAGTTTTTACTAGTGGAAATTGAATTGTTGATATCAAGAATGAACTTTGTTACTGGTGGAAATTAGTTCCTGATATCAGGAATGAACATTTTAACTAGTGAAAGTTCATATCCTGAGAATGAATAAAAGTCAAAACGGCTTGCCATAGTGTGTGTGCTTCAACTCAAACACATCTGAACAACATCACTGCACACACACACACACACACACACATCACATCTACACTTTGGCCTCACGTTTAGCCTGTAGACACACACACACACACACACACACAAGCTGTGTTTCAGCATTCGCCTTAAGGAAGGATATTTTTCATTGTCAGATGAAGCGACTGCAGTGGCAGAGGGTGTAGTGTGCTGATATCAGCAACACACTGATAAAGAGATCAGACACACACACCCCGCTGGCCGCTCAACACTGCACACCACATCACAAATATGAATAAACGTTAAGTAAGTTCAAAGAGACGACAAGCGAGCAGCACCGAACACTAAACGCACGCTTTCGCTGATGCGAATCACACAGAACCGGCTGAAATGCATCTCCAGACCGTTTCATATTCACTGTAAATAAATGTTCTCCAAACTGTCTGAGCATGAAAAAGCTCTACAAACATTGTTAACAAACACGTCACCATTTATTCATATGCGGAATAAAGGGGGCGGGGCCTGGTTGAGGTAGTTGAAACTGGCGGATATGGTAAGGGGCGGGACATTTCCCACGCACCAATCACAGCACATTGTGCTTTTAGTTAGTAGTTACTGACAGACTGGGAAGAGAGGAGCCACACAATGTGAGGAAAATAATCAAACACGACATCAAGACTTTGTAAGGGCTCCTCTTTAAGGTCAGAGCGGACTTTATACCCACAATCAAACGTCTGTGAGAATCTCACACACACTTCACACACTCTTACAGGGTTTCTGCTCTCTAACAACAAACCAGCGGCGTCTTCACATCACAGACGGGAGTGTGGGAATGTGTGTCTCGCACACAAACTCTCTTTTGACTAATTGCTGGTGTTTTTCATTGTTTGAGCCGAACGAAGGCTGTAGATAATTGCACACACGTGCCCTTTTGTTTGCTACAGTGCTCCTGTTCTCCGAGTGTTGCTTAACCTTTAGCAAATGACGCGTGACCCGAGCGGCATCCATCTCAGGCTGAGTTCACACTTGTAGTTCGGTTCGGACCAAAAAACAGAACATATAGTCCTGGTCCTCTCAGCGTTCACACTGGCATTTCTAACAGCGAACCTGAAGCGACCGAACCGAAGGCGTAGGGTTGATTGGTGGCTTTCATGACGTATATTTGGCGACGGATCTCGCTTACCGAACGTTCAAAACAACGCCGTGTTCTGGATTAAATTTCACGCTTTATTTTGACCCGTTGAGAATCACGAAGAGCTCATCAAATGTTCAAAACACTCAAAACAGCAGCAGGATTTCCAGAAACTTCAGCTCCTCGTCGCTCCACGTTTGCCCTCGACTCGTTTTGATACGCCGATCTTTCAAATCAGCGACTCGTAGCGTCGCGTCTCGTGACGTCACGTCCTGTTTTTGGTCGGTTCACGTGTCTTTGGTCCGTGTCGCGTTCATATATCCGTCGAACCGCACCAGAGTTCGTTTGGAAGCGGACCGAGACCCGTCTTTTGAGGCTGCGTTCACACTTGTCATGTTCGGTTGGATTAAAACGAACCCTGGTGCGATCGCTCCGTTCGTCTGAACACAGCCATCCGAACCGCTGAAAAGACGGGTCCTGCTGCTGTTTTGAGTGTTTTGAACATTTGATGAGCTCTTGGTGATTCTCAACGGGTCAAAATAAAGCGTGAAATGACGGCGTTTAATCCAGAACACGGCGTTGTTTTGAACGTTCGGTAAGCGAGATCCGTCGCCAAATATACGTCATGAAAGCCACCAATCAACCCTACGCCTTCGGTTCGGTCGCTTCAGGTTCGCTGTTAGAAATGCCAGTGTGAACGCTGAGAGGACCAGGACTATATGTTCTGTTTTTTGGTCCGGACCAAACGAACCAAACCACAAGTGTGAACGCACCTTTAGTGGTCTCGGTCCGCACCAGGGTTCTGATGGCAGCGTTCACATGTGTTCAAACGAACTGAGCGATCGCACCAGGGTTCGTTTTAATCCAACCGAACATGACAAGTGCGAACGCAGCCTAAAGTACAGAGAGGGAACATCTGTCTCAACCGGCGACGTGACTGACAATACAACCCACCAGGAATATCAGCCCGATCACACGATAGAAGCGCCGTAAACAGAGCGCACGGCTTTGCTTGCGTGTGCACGTGCGTTTGATGCACGGCTCCGGGCGGCCGGCAGATATAATAAAGGCTTATCGTTTGGAGGCAATTTCACAGCAGCACGCGCCTAATTGAACAGTCTGTTTCAAGCATTCTATTCTCCCTCCGACGCCGAGCCGCCGGGAACAATCTGAGAAATGACACCTTCCTCGAGTCATTGAGCAGGGCCGCGGCGACAGAAGAGCGTGAGAAGACACTCATCGTCTGCAGGGAGGCTGGAGCGAGCGCGGGACCCGCTGCTGCAGGACAGCCGGCTCAGATAATAATGGGTGGAGAGAGCGGCGGCCGCACCGTTCAGAGTTTAATTACAATGAAATTCCAGGTCAAAACCGGAATTTCAACTGGAGAAACATTGAAACGAGGTCGCAAACAGGAACTAGAATTAAAACCGATGGTAATTCTTTAAATTGATCTATTTCGTATCTGAAGCATAATTTTAATGTTGGCTTCACGTTGTTGTGTTGATCAAATAAAAATGAATAAAAGTGTACGTTTTAATGTTTCTGCCTTAGTGACAGACAATAAACGCATATACAAGTTTGAGTGGTTTATGGGGCTTAAATTTGTCAATGCCAGCTTCATAGTTTTGTTTAAAGTAAAGTTAAAAAAAAAAAGTCAAAGTTTGAAGTTTTTTTTAGGCCTTACAGGCAGAAAATGAACTAGGATTTAAAATCAATAAAAATTCAAAGACATTCATATAACCACAAAAAATGTCATCCGTTTTTTAATGCCAGCCTCAGTTTTGTTTAAAATGAAATAAAATCAAATGAAATGAAATAAAATGTACAGAATGCAGCAATGCTCCAACTGCTTTGGCAATACGAAATGTCAATAAAGCACCTTAAACTGAAACAGGA
This sequence comes from Opsariichthys bidens, assembly GCA_037194245.1. NCBI lineage: Eukaryota > Metazoa > Chordata > Actinopteri > Cypriniformes > Xenocyprididae > Opsariichthys > Opsariichthys bidens. Next base: position 820,148 of record CM074298.1, on the reverse strand, counting down.
GAGAAACTAGAACTTTATCCATCATAAAATTCAGTCAAACCTTCATTTTAGAACCCCCCCACCAAACACTTACTCACACACACACACACCTACACACTCACACTCACTCATGCACTCATACTCACACATACACTCACTCACTCGCTCGCTCACTCACACTCATACATACACTCACTCACACACACTCACACTCACTCACTCACACACACTCACAGACTCACACTCACTCATACACTCATACTCACACACACTCACTCACATTCACTCACTCATTCACATTCCCTCACTCACTCACACATACATACACTCACTCACTCACATACACACACTCACACACACTCACTCACTCACTCACACTCTCACTCACTCTCACTCACTCACTCACACCCTCACTCACACACTCACTCACACACACTCTCACTCACTCTCACCCTCACTCACACACTCACTCACACACACTCTCACTCACTCACTCACTCACACTCTCACTCACTCTCACTCACTCACTCACACCCTCACTCACACACTCACTCACACACACTCTCACTCACTCTCACCCTCACTCACACACTCACTCACACACACTCTCACTCACTCACTCACTCACACTCTCACTCACTCACACACTCACTCACACCCTCACTCACACCCTCACTCACTCACTCACACCCTCACTCACTCACTCACTCACTCACACCCTCACTCACTCACACTCTCACTCACACCCTCACTCACTCACACACTCACTCACACTCACTCACTCACTCACACCCTCACTCACTCACTCACACACTCACTCACACTCTCACTCACTCACACACTCTCACTCACTCACTCACTCACTCACTCACACACACTCTCACTCACTCACACACTCATACTCACACTCACTCACTCACTCACACCCTCACTCACTCACTCACTCACTCACACCCTCACTCACTCACTCACTCACACCCTCACTCACTCACACTCTCACTCACTCTCACTCACTCACTCACACCCTCACTCACTCACTCACACACTCACTCACACTCTCACTCACTCACACACTCTCACTCACTCACTCACTCACTCACTCACACACACTCACTCACTCACACACTCATACTCACACTCACTCACTCACTCACACCCTCACTCACTCACTCACTCACTCACACACTCACTCACACTCTCACTCACTCACACACTCTCACTCACTCACTCACTCACTCACTCACTCACACACACTCTCACTCACTCACACACTCATACTCTCACTCACACACTCACTCACACTCTCACTCACTCACACACTCTCACTCACTCACTCACTCACTCACTCACACACACTCTCACTCACTCACACACTCATACTCACACTCACTCACTCACTCACACCCTCACTCACTCACTCACTCACACCCTCACTCACTCACTCACTCACTCACTCACACACTCACTCACACTCTCACTCACTCACACACTCTCACTCACTCACTCACTCACTCACACACACTCTCACTCACTCACACACTCATACTCTCACTCACACACTCACTCACACTCTCACTCACTCACACACTCTCACTCACTCACTCACTCACTCACACACACTCTCACTCACTCACACACTCATACTCACACTCACTCACTTGCTCACTCACATTCACTCACTCACTCATACATACACACACTCACTCACTCACTCACACACACTCTCACTCACTCACACACACTCACTCACACACACACTCACTCACACACACTCTCACTCACACACACTCTCACTCACTCACACACACTCACACACACTCTCACTCACTCATATACACACTCACTCACTCACTCGCTCACTCACTCACATATACACTCACTCACTCAATCATTCACTCACTCACTCACACACTCAAACACACTCACATTCCCTCACACTCACTCACACACACTCTCACTCACTCACACACACTCTCACTCACTCACACACACTCACACACACTCTCACTCACTCATATACACACTCACTCACTCACTCGCTCACTCACATTCACTCACACACACTCAATCATTCACTCACTCACTCACACACTCAAACACACTCACATTCCCTCACACTCACTCACACACATTCAGGTTTGTTTTGCTATCAAAGTGGGGTCATTCCATAGGCGTAATGGTTTTTCTACTGTACAAACTGTACATTCTGTCCCCCCCCCCCCCCCCGCCCACTACCCCCACTGCTAAACCTACCCATCACACAAATTGTTCTGCATTTAGTATGTCTATTTGAAATATGACAACGCATAAAATGACACAGTAACTCACTCACTCACTCACTCACACTCACTCACTTTAACTTTATATTCCATGTTCTCTCACTGCTGTTCTCTGCATCTTTTCTCTCGCACATTACTCGCGCGCGAGAAATCTTGGTCTCCCTGTCATCACCCTGTGTTCATCAGCCCTTATTACTGTTGCACTAATTGGAAGATGAGTCCCGATTAATCACGCGCACACACGCGGGCGCTGGAGTCGCCGAGAGACTTAATTGGGCCACCGATTGGCTGAGACTAATTGAGCATTGATGGGAGAGCATGCGTGTACGTGAGAGCGTGACAGTGACACGCCAGTCCAATTAAAACTCACACACACACACACACTCCTCGCGTGTCTCTCCTTTAATTGCCGGTTGAAGGTTTGAACTGTTCTTCTTCTTATTCTTCTTCTTCACACTAATTGTCCAGCTTCCTTTAGTGAGGCCTGAATAACGTCTAACGGCAAACACAAACACATGCTTATTAAAGACGAGCTCGGCCGAGACGTGTCGCTTTCTGCTGTTTTGCTTTTAATGAAACGAGCAGCATGTCAGGAGCATGATGGGAAGCTCCTTAAAAAAAAAAAGAGCCTGTTCCGCCCATCTATCAGCTGGAAACGCAAACACGACCAACAATAACCGTTAAACAAATGATGCATTTATTGCCACAGCTATTAATAAGCTAGATGGCTTTATTAATAGACATATAACGTGCGTGTTTGAGGCTAATGATCTTACATAGCCGTCCGATAATGAGAGCGTAATGAAAAATTTAATGAAGTAAAAAAATTCAGCTACTGTAGGAGAACACGATGCACTCTGGGAAACTCTGCGGCTTAACTAGACGTCATCCATCACGGCTCGTGCATAAGCCAAATATTATCTGTTAACGGTGTGGAGCTGTCCTCGTGGAAAATAGAGCCGTATTACAGATGCATTTCTGGGTCAAGATGTGCTGTGGGGATAAAACATGATGCTGGAGACTAACAAGTTACTCCGGTGAACTTTATGCTTTTGCACTTTATCCGGGCACAAACAGTCAAATTAGTAATGAGAGAAGAAGAAAGTGAGAGAGACAAAGATCATAATAATAAAGAGTTGGAAACTCTGAGACAAAATACTACAGTCACACAGGCACATGTATTCTTAGATACAATTAACCCACCGCTGATGTGGGGACAGAGAAAACTAAAGTGAGATTATTATTAGGGGTGTGTGGTGAGTCAAGATTCGCCGTTATTATTGCCCAAAGTTAGAGTTAGTGATGTGAACAAACTTCTGAGTACGGCAATGATTCCTCAAACCATGTGTTTTTCAGGAGAGCTTTGCTGGTGCTGTACTGATCAGACGCTGGACCAGAAAACAGGTGAACCAGATCTCACAAACTCACACTGAAGGAGGAAAGAGAGGCATAACTGCAGACCAGAAGATCACTCTCCTCACACCGGACAGGAAGAAAACACCCATGGAAACCATTCAGAATATCCTAGCAATCCGATTGCAACCACCTAGAACAGCCTAGCAACCCCATAGCGACCACTCAGAAGACCTTAGCAGCCTCATAGCTCTAGTAAACTCACATCGACCTCTAAGAGCACCCTGGCAACACCTTAGCAACCATTCAGAAAATCCTAACAACAATATATGAACAATTCAGAACATTCTAACAACCCCATTGCAACCACCCAGAACACCTTAGCAGCCTCATAGCTCTAGTAAATTCATATCAACCACTTAGAACACCCTGGCAACACCTTAGCAACCCTTCAGAAAATCCTAACAACCCGGTAGAAACAATTTAGAACATCCTAACGACCCCTTCGCAACCGCCTAGGACAGGCTAGCAACCCCACAGCAACTACTCAGAACACCTTAGCAGCCTCATAGCTCTAGAAAACTCACAGCAACCACTAAGAACACCTTGACAACCCCTTAGCAACCATTCAAAAAAATCCTAACAACAATATAGAAACAATTGAGAACATTCTAAAAGCCCCATTGCAACCACCTATAACATCCTAGCAACCCTATAAAAACCACCCAGAACACCATAGCAACCCCATAGCAACAACTCAGAACACCTTAGCAGCCTCATAGCCCTAGTAAACTCCCAGAACCACAAAGAACACACTAGCAACCATTCAGAACATCCTAACAACCCTGTCTAAACAATTTAGAACATCCTAACAATCCCATCACAATCACCTAGTACAGCCTAGCAACCCTATGACAACCACCCAAAACTCCATAGCAACCACTCAAAAAGCCCTAGAGTCCTCATAGCCCAAGTAAACTCATAGCAACCACTCAGGACATCTTATTTCTAACAACCCTATAAACAACCCACAACATCCCCATTGTAACCACCCAAACACATTCCTTTAGCAACCACTCAGAACACCCTAGCAACCCCTTAGCAACCACCCAAACACAATAGCAACCACTCAGAAGAACCCCAGCAAGCGTCCACGGCAGCAGGTGGCGGTGAATTCTGTACAGGTGAACATCACTGTGTGTTCTTCAGCTCTAGTTTGACAGTCTACAAGAATCAAAGAGCGTCTCAGCCCGTAATAGAGAAACTCATCAGTTTTCATCTCTTCATCATAATTTAGTCTCACTGACAGAAACGACTTACTGCAGCGAGTTTAAAGATGAAGCTTTATCTTCATGAGAATGAACAAAACAAATAATGATGCCGAACAACAACGACTTTGACACTCGGATCAGACTCGCGCCTCCTGATGCCCGACATTTCTCAAAAACATCTTAGGCACGAGAAAGCACAACTCATGTCATAATACACCGTTTTAATTGACAGATGAACATTTCCAGTTAAACAAATCCAAAACATT
>CM074298.1:800000-812500 GCA_037194245.1 Opsariichthys bidens | reverse complement strand
ATGTTTTGAAGTCACACTTTTACGTTTTCAACACAAATCCAAACAAAAATGTAGCCTGTTTTTTTTTGCATATTTAATGCAAAAATTGTTCAAAAATGATTATTTTCAGTTATTTATTATTCATATTATTTTATTTATTTGTGTTTTGTTCTTTTTTCCTTTATCAGGTTATAATGAAAATATTTAAATGTTGTTTAACCCTGTGACAATTTTTTGAGAAATAAATTGTTGTTCAAAAAAAAAAAAAGATTATTTTCCAGCCAGAATTAGACCTAGAATTTTCTTCCCTGTTCTGTTTCTTTATAATAAATGGGTTCCGGCCTCGCGGTGGACGGACAACCCACTGTTATGAATCTTTTTCCTTTTAAAGCTTGATTGAATTATTATGGAAGCTTTTTTTTCCCGCCACAGAATATTAAAAAAAGGTAATTGCGGCTTTTTATCTCGCAGTTCAGACTTTTTTTTTCTTGCGATTGCCATCTTGTGTCTCACAATTTTGAGGACAATTTTGACTTTTTGTCAAATTTGCACGCTTATATCTCACAATTCTGAGAATTAAGTCAGATTTGTTGGATAAAAAGCTGCAATTACCTTTTTTATTCTGCGGTGGAGACAAGCTTTCATAAATTACACATTTGGAAAAACATGAGGGTGAGTAAACAATGACAAAATTTTAAGTTCTGGCTGAGCTACTGCTGTTAATGCATCTGAAAGTGTGTGTGTGTGTGTGCGCTCAGAAGAGAGTTGTGTTTGACCTTTGCTGTGCTGTAGAGGTGGCGTCTCTGACAGTGTGACAGAGAGACCAGCAGCCGCAATATAATGGATGAGCTCTCTCAAGGTTAACACCTCTCTCACTCTCTCTCCTTTTCCTTCCTTCTTTCTATCATCCCTTTCTTTTCCTCCTCACTCACTGCTGTTGCTCCTGTACTGGCCTGGTTTTACTTTTTACCTCTTCCTTGTTGTTTGACCTCAGACCTCGTCTGCTTCAGTGTCCTTTTGACTCACAGATTTCGCTTTGATCCAAAGCAACTTAATGCATTCGAAGCAGTAAACATTTAATCGGTTCACGCGCTCCCCGGGAATCGAACCCATGACCCTGACGTTGCGAGCACCACGATCAACTGTTTGCTCCACAGGAAAGTTCTGAATTTAGCATTCACATTATTGTACATTATTGCATTATTAATGCGTTAATTTACCTATGCATAAAGCACGCTGATTCTGCCACAGACTGATTTACATATTCATGTATAGGCTGAATTCAGGCCACGTTTTGTTTTTAAGATCAACTCAATGAACTAATATTGTGTTTTACAGACATTTAGTATGTCATACTGTAGGTCATGTCTCATTCTCACACTAATGTATATATTTTTTAGCTGATTGATGTACTGAACAGACATTCAGTAGTTTCTAAAACTAATATATAAATGAGTTTTTCTGCAGTTTAGTGACCGCTTCAGTCAAAAGGTGGCGCTATAGAGCCTCTCCTCCCTGTCTGTTAAGGTGAGTGTGTGTGTGTGTGTGTGTGTGTGTTTGTGTCAAGTTTCAAGGAATTTGAAGCAGGTTAAGAGTCTCAAAAACACCCAAAAAGAATATTAAAGTTTGACACGTTGCTACGGCAACAGCATTTAAGATATCAAGAATCCTTTTGCAGGTGTTTTCGAAAATTCCAAGAGGTTGTGCTTCCTGAACTAGGTTCCACAACCTGGGAGGAGCTATAGAGAACGCTGTCACCCACTGAACATAACCGTGCTTGATGGCCAAACAACAGACCGTGCTGAGAAGAGCGAAGATTTAGGAAGATATGGTGTTAAAATGTGAGATATATAGACCGGAGCCAGTCCGTGAAGTGCTTTGTATGTGAGCGAGAGAACTTTCAAATCAACTCTGAATTTAACCGGTAGCCAGTGCAATGATTTTATTGCTCCTAGATAAAATTCTAGCTTAAAAAATTTGAACATACTGAAGCTTATTGAGAGTATGCTTAATAATTAATGCGAGAAAAAACTAATATTCAAATGAACTTTTCTGCAACTGAAGGGAACAGATGAGATAGATCTCTGGTTCCATGTTTCGAGTTTGATGAATGTAAAATGAACCCCCACATCTGTCAAAAGGTGGCGCTATAGAGCTCTTCTCTGCCCATTTCTAAGGCTTTGTCCATGTCTACAGGCCAACAACGAGTTGAATTTTAAGAAATTTGAAGCATGCTATGTCTCAAAAACACCCAAAAAGAATATCAAACTGACGTGTTGCTATGGCAACAGTATTTAAGATATCAAGAATCCTTTTACAGGTCTATCATGTCTTGTCATTATTCTGACGAAGTTTGCAGCAAATCAGGTACAAATACACTGTAAAAAGCGCCTCAAGGGTGTCGTCTGTAAGAATTTATTTTAAAAAGTACATTTCTTCCCATAAATTGATTCCCTTGTCTTTTTGTCTTCATTTAAGTTTTACATGAGTAAAAAGTGTGAATGTTTTTGTAACTTATTATTACCTATCAAAAAATGATTTTACTGAACTTCACAATAAATTGCTTCTACAAAACTCTATCGAAGTGTTTATATCCAAAGCCAAAGGTCACGACCCGCCCAGGCGCCCAACATGACAACGTGAGCGTTAACGGTCACCTGAACCGGACCGGTTTGGGATTTCTGTGGAGTTTTTGAGGGCTTTATACAACGTGATTGAACTGAAGGTGTTCTGTGCCGCGCTTAAAGATGCTCAGAAGTTTCTGTCATTTTTAATGTTAAAATGTTTCATTGTTGTGTCACATTAACATTCATCGTTTGTATATGGCAGCTGTTATAGAGACGAATACCTCTCTTTCCTTATTTATTAAAGTTATGGCAGTGCTAACTAATTATTTCAAGTGGATTGAATAAACAATTTGTCTAAATGAATGAGAGTAAATTAATTAATTAAAATCAAACAGTTTTTAAATGTTCCTCAATATGCGACTCCTCGTCACAATGTTTCGCTTTATCTCGTAGACTCTACTTCATTTTTTAGCACACAGTAAAATACATAATACTCAAAATACCAAGACGTTCACTAAACTCACAAAAAGTAGTTGGAAAATGTTGCCTTGATTTTTTTGAGTTGAATTTAAGGAACCGTTTTCACAGTGTCAGACGGTGATCTCAAAGCATTTTGAAAGTGACACTTCCTGCTGCCAGTTGGTGGCGGTATAATCACTCATGTCGACTCACAACACTCACATCCGGCCTCCTTCAACGGACACACAGCTGAAGTTTGATCCGAATCAGTCAATGTATGCAGAAGTTATAACACACTTCTTTTTTTTCCCGCCATGAATGCGTTGCCTCGCAGCGGCCAAACCGTTCGAGATATCAAAAATCCACTCGCAATTTTGCATCCTCTAGTTTGGATGATTCCCCTGGGAGGCGTATGTCAAAATCCAGAGCGTGCGTTTTTCAAACAACCCACGATAGGTGATTTTCTATTGGGCGGAGCTAATGACATGCAAGTTGTGCAACTGTATGAAGTTTGGTGAACCTACCGTACAAAAGCGACGCCAACAACGTGTTCCTCTATCGCTGATCGTCTAGACATTAATCGCATTGTTAGCACCATTGCTAAGCGTCGTGCTAGGCTAGCCGCTTGCGTGCGTGACAAACAACATTCGCCGCTCATCCATCATAAGTGCCAAACTCAGACATTCATTACAGAGTTTGCCGATCTCTGCTGTTCTCCTCGCCGCTTTTCACTTAATCTCTCTGGAGAACCGCGCCGCCCTTTTTCTGATGCTGGAAAGATGCTGAACAGCAGTAAAGGAAGCACTACATTAATTAAATGCAGAAATTTGCCTCACTCTATTTTGTTGCTGAGAAAGAACTGCTAAGATTGATGAACTTCTCTGAGATTCAAGAGCGCTCCGCTAGTCTCAAATCGGAGCTTAATTGAGATGGAACGTCTATTAGGTGAGCCGCATACATTACAGTGTCAAATCTCTGTATTCTAATCTCGCCTCCCTTATTTTTTCACCTCGCTCTTTGGCTCTGAAAGCTCTCGCCTTCTTTATATGCGGCGGCGAGGTCGAGGCACGTGCCGTGTGATGAACATGCTCTCGGGCGCAGGGGTCACCAACACCGTCTCCTGAGACCGCGAGGGCTTCGTCTTTGGCAAGGTTGTTTTATCCGAGAGTAATTCGCCTGATTCAAACTCATCTGAAGGTGGAGGATCCTGACCAGGGTTCCTACTGGAGCTTCACCACTTATTTTTACATTCACGAGCACAAAAGCACCGTGGTGTACCATGGTACTAACGGGGGGGTGGGGGTGGGGGTGGGGGGGTGGGGTCAGGCCATATTTCATCCTGTACTCTAAAAAATGCGGGCTTGAAAATGGACAAACCCAGCGACTGGGTTAAATGTTTGTCCAATGTGCTGAGCAGTTTTATTTAACTCAACTATTGATTAGAAATTACAATGTGGCTCGCTCAGAATGAACCTAAAATAGGTTGGAAATATTATTTAACATGCATTGGGTTAATTTTAAGTAAGAAATACACTGTTAAATAAAACTATCCAGCAGGTTGGGCATTTAACATTTAACCCAACTGCTGGGTTTGTCCATTTTTAACCCAACTTGGGTTGTTTTTAACACAGCAATTTTTTTTAGAGTGCATAAAAAATCTTCCAATTTATCTTCCAATAAAGTTGAAATATATATGAATTAATTGTTTATTAATTGAACAGAAAAATATAATTAAATGCTTAATATTATAATTGATTGATTTTTTTATTTAATTAAATATATATATGTAGATTTTTTTTACATACGTATATATTACATATTCATTTTACAATTAAAATACAATTCATTATAATTCTTATATAGAACATATATTTATAAAATAATATAATATTTATAATATATATATATATATATATTTCATAAAAGTAAATATTCATGTTATATATATATATATATATATATACAAAATTAACAATTAATATATATTTATATTTACATACACTAGTTTTTATACTACAAAATATTTTCATGATTTGAGATCAGAATATTTTTTCTTTTGTTAAATCAACATAATGTCATTCGGATAACATAATACTTTGAGTTTCTAAAACGATTGCTTTCATTGTATTTACTCAAATTTTTAATTTCAACAAACTCAAAATTTTAAGACAACTTACGTTTTTAACTTAAACCAACACTTCTAGTTTAGAATGCATGTAAAATATTTCATATATATATATGTGTGTGTGTGTGTGTGTGTGTGTGTGTGTGTGTGTGTAATGTTAGAGATGCTCAGAGTAGCAGCATAAGGGCAAGTCTATTTTGACAACACCTTAGAATCAAAAATTGTATTTTCATATTCTGGATGCAAAATATGACCCGTGTGAGCCAAGAAGCTCTCGACAAGACCAGAGCGATTTCAAGCGTGAGCCAGTGATTATTCATTCAGTCTCAATAGCGGCACACACCTGATCCCTGACACACACACACACACACACACACACACTTTATATTTAAACATTAATAATATGCCCTACAAAAACTGACACGACTGCAGTGTGGTGAAATACGAAAGGCAAAAGAAAGACTCGGACGAACGCAGGCGCAGACCCGATCCGGTCAACTCATTTACACACAGCCTCATTCATGAAACACGTAAATCGTCCATAAATCCATTCTTATGCACATTACTGAATGAGTCCATTTATATAGGAAACGATTTACACTGACATTTGTTCTGCACCAGCGAGCAGCAGAATACAAAACAACAACGATTATTTTTAAGTCACACTGTACTGCACACGCACGCATTCAGTCTTGTACGTGACGTCCAAACAGTATTGTGTTCATACGAACACTAACCCTCAGCAGAACCGACGGTGAACTTCACAAGGCGAGGGTTGCCGTACTGTACGTCCACAATGTACAGTTTGCAATTTTCCTCCACAAGAGGGGATGACAAAAACTGGAGTAAAATAAACCCACGTTTGAACCCCGAGCGTAACGGCTGTGATTATGATAGTAGAACTCAACGCCACTGTCTGTGTGAAAATAAATAGCACGAGGCTTTAAAACACGTCAATGCGATGCAACAACTCCAGAGATTGATTTTTTTTTTTCACAAGTGCATCAGTGATAAAAGTCCATAAATGGAAGAGAGACTCTGAATGACCAGGAACGTGATGCAGGTTTGAATTCAGCCGGTCGATATGAAGTGATTGTTATTTCTTCGCACTGATGGCGCCTGTGGATGTGAGGCGAGCGCCGCATGAGAGCGAGGAGGGCAGCGAAAGAGAAGTGTTTCTTCTGTTATTCCTGTAATAATTAGAGCATTAGTGTCTGGTTGGGAAGCGCTACGTGTATTTGATCTCACACCTGAGAATTTGGTAATATGAGGGCGAAACGCTCAAACGCATCTAAAAGATTCCTTTTTAATAGAATCTTGATCTCGAGAGACAGAGAGAGACAAATCTCTGTTTGAGTCTTACAATAAACAGTTTTATTGTGTCGGGCCGCCACCTGATGTCCAACACAACATCTGGCTCCTGAAACAGAAGAGGGAGCAGCACCGATACAGGTGATCGGAAACAAACATCTGTGATTCCGGCTCCTGGGAATCATCTGTCCAGCTTCAGAGAGCAGATCTGGGAACGCTTATCTCACACGCACTAAATATAGACGCCTCTGGATGTCGTCCAGACACTTCTGGAGCAGGAGGGTTTCCATCTAATCATCAGACAGAAGCCCTTCCAAAGAACAAACTGAAGCGGCGTCTCAAAAGACTGCCACGCTGTCGCGGAAACACAGAGATCAGCGACAGACTCTGATCTTGGCTTGGTAGAGCCTGACCAGAAACTTTGAAATAGATTTAAAGGGGACCTATTACGCCTGTTTTGACAATATGTATTACGCTCTAAAAAATGCTGGGTTAAAAACAACACAAGATGAGTTGAAAATGTTTTTAACCCAGCGAATGGGTTGTTATAACCCAGTGTTTGAGGCATTTTAACCCAGCGAATGGGTTATTTTAACCCTGCGAATGGGTTGTTTTAACCCAGCAAATGGAATGTTTTAACCCAGCGAATAGGATGTTTTAACCCAGTGTTTGAGGTATTTTAACCCAGCGAATGGGCTGTTCTAACCCAGTGTTTGAGGTATTTTAACCCAGCGAATGGGATGTTTTAACCCAGTGTTTGAGGAATTTTAACCCAGCGAATGGGATGTTTTAACCCAGTGTTTGAGGTATTTTAACCCTGCGAATGGGTTGTTTTAACCCAGCAAATGGAATGTTTTAACCCAGCGAATAGGATGTTTTAACCCAGTGTTTGAGGTATTTTAACCCAGCGAATGGGCTGTTTTAACCCAGTGTTTGAGGTATTTTAACCCAGCGAATGGGATGTTTTAACCCAGTGTTTGAGGTATTTTAACCCTGCGAATGGGTTGTTTTAACCCAGCAAATGGAATGTTTTAACCCAGTGTTTGAGGTATTTTAACCCAGCGAATGGGATGTTTTAACCCAGTGTTTGAGGTATTTTAACCCTGCGAATGGGTTGTTTTAACCCAGCAAATGGAATGTTTTAACCCAGCGAATAGGATGTTTTAACCCAGTGTTTGAGGTATTTTAACCCAGCGAATGGGCTGTTTTAACCCAGTGTTTGAGGTATTTTAACCCAGCGAATGGGATGTTTTAACCCAGTGTTTGAGGTACTTTAACCCAGCGAATGGGTTATTTTAACCCTGCGAATGGGTTGTTTTAACCCAGCAAATGGAATGTTTTAACCCAGCTAATAGGATGTTTAAACCCAGTGTTTGAGTTATTTTAACCCAATGAATGGGTTGTTTTAACCCAGTGTTTGAGGTATTTTAACCCAGCGAATGGGATGTTTTAACCCAGCGAATAGGATGTTTTAACCCAGTGTTTGAGGTATTTTAACCCAGCGAATGGGATGTTTTAACCCAGAGAATGGGTTATTTTAACCCAGCAAATGGAATGTTTTAACCCAGCGAATAGGATGTTTTAACCCAGTGTTTGAGGTATTTTAACCCAGCGAATGGGCTGTTTTAACCCAGCGAATAGGATGTTTTAACCCAGTGTTTGAGGTATTTTAACCCAGCGAATGGGATGTTTTAACCCAGAGAATGGGTTGTTATAACCCAGCAAATGGAATGTTTTAACCCAGCGAATAGGATGTTTTAACCCAGTTTTTGAGGTATTTTAACCCAGCGAATGGGACGTTTTAACCCAGAGAATGGGTTGTTATAACCCAGCGAATAGGATGTTTTAACCCAGTTTTTGAGGTATTTTAACCCAGCGAATGGGACGTTTTAACCCAGAGAATGGGTTGTTATAACCCAGCAAATGGAATGTTTTAACCCAGCGAATAGGATGTTTTAACCCAGTGTTTGAGGTATGTTAACCCAGCGAATGGGATGTTTTAACCCAGCGAATAGGATGTTTTAACCCAGTGTTTGAGGTATGTTAACCCAGCGAATGGGATGTTTTAACCCAGCGAGTACAGGCCAAACAATCAAAAAATATCAAATAGATACATATTCCGAGGGGGTTGCTAGGGTACTTGGGGCGGTTGCTCTGATGGTTGCTAGGGTCTACTGGTTGGTTGATTGTTTATGTCACACGTCCATAATATGTGTGCGGTCCGTCGCTCAGATGAATCAGAAAAGCAATACTGAAGCCATTAGTGTTAACTAGCAGCAGTAAAGCCATCGAGCACTGACCTATCTCTGACTCGAGCCATCCGTCCACACTGATTACGCTTTATTACCTTTAAGGTGCTTAAGAGGGACTTCTTATCAATTGAATTACAGACGCTCGTTCATTGACCAAGAGTCTGTTCCTGTTCCTTTAAGAAGATCTGCTCGCAATTCAGATAAACTCCTCTATGAAGTGCAGAACACGTCGAATTTTGCAGTTAATTCACACGATAATGATCATTATGTCATCATAAAAAATGCACACAATAGATTACCATCACACAAGATGTTTTAAACGTACATATATAGATCTTTTCTTTTGACATCTAAGAGGTTATCGTACCATAAAGAACTCCTTGTCAGCCACAAAAACAGCTTTTATTGAAACCTCGACTCATTTAATACTTGAAAAAGTTTTCAAAAGCGCTCCACGTTCTTATTTCACATGCACAGATGTGACCCAATCATATGTGGGCATTTAAATTAAAATCTTAAAGGAGACACGCCCATTTAAATAGTGCATTTAAACCTACAAATCCTACATTATAAGAGCCTCAGGAAACATTAATGCAGTTCATGACGAACCATCAGCACAATAATCATCCACGCACTACAGATTAATTTAAGATAATATTGACTGATAATCCTTCCATTGGTCCCCATGAGTCATGTGACTGATTGCAGTGTAATATTTGGCAAAAATGCACTGGAAATATGATTAACGCTAACAGGGAACGTTCTCAGAAGGTTCTGGCAAAAAAAAGTTATGAACAAATTGTTCTCAATACCATATTTATACATGTTCATGTTACACTTGTTATGGAACGTTCAGAGATCAATCAAAAGTAACATTCCTATAATGTTTGAAGATGATACAATGTAACGTTCACATGACCACAAAAATGCATATGTATATTGGGAACGTTAGTAAAACATTTGTAGAATATATTTTTGAACATTTTTGTTGGCTGGGATGTGCAGAATGTTCGTTTTTGGCTGAAGAATGAGGATGACAGACTAAAGAGGGTCTTTAAAATCAAATCTACACATTTCTGACACAGAACGAGTTTGTACCTCTGAACGTTCTGATGGTTCTGCTCCGCCGTTCTCTGGTGTTCAGTGGAGCAACATCTCCACATCTGCTGAGATCCTCTTCACCGCGAACGCAGCGAGATCTTCAGAACACATTGGCTCTACTGACATAAAACACAAGATTATATTTAAATGCTTAGTTTATGATCAAAGTTCTGTAGTTTAACACATGTAATGCAATGATGATTGAGAGATGAACAAAGAAATGATGATCATTTTTAATACTCATGATAATCAAGTAAAGCAGTTGAAATATTACTAACAATATCAAAGTTATTCTTATGTTTACATGATGAAAAGCTGTAAAAATGTACAGTAAAAAGACGTTTGTATAATTACACTAAAAGACTTTTACTGGAGGAGGCAGAATTTTTTACTTTTTTAGTTAGTTGTAGTAATTTTGTTGTAAGTTTTTATTGCAGATTTATTTTGATCATTTTACCACATTTTTTCTTATAATTTTTATATTCAAGTTTTCTAAAGACGGCGTCATTATCATTTAGTTTGAGTATAAGAGTCATTATTATAGTATTTATTAAGGTTTTGAATTGGCATTTACTTTTTATAGTTTCAGTTTAGTTAGTTTTAGTGATTTTGTTGTGCAAATGTGCTTTTGAATTTTTTTAATGTTTTTGATTTCTTTTCTATTGAACTTTTTATATAATAATAACAAATATTTGTGTTTTATTTCAGATTTATTTTGAGCACTTAAAAACTTTTCTTATGCTTATGTCATTTTTTCAGATTTTAGTTCGATTGGTTGCCGCCCTAAATTCAACGTTTTCCAAGTTTTTATTGCAGATTTATTTTGATCATTTTACCACATTTTTTTCTTATGCTTTTTACATTCAAGTTATTATCATTTAGTTTGAGTATAAGAGTCATTATTATTAATTATTATAGTATTTATTAAGGTTTTGAATTGGCATTTACTTTTTAGAGTTTCAGTTTTCAGTGATTTTGTTGTGCAAACGTCCATGTTGCCATTTTTTAATGAGTTTTTTGATATTTTTTTAAATTTCTATTTAGCTTTATTTTATTTTTATTTCAGTTGGAACTTAATTATTATTATTATTTTTTAATTTAAAATAGTTTCCGGCCTAATGCTTATTTTTTTCAGCTCTTTTACTTGCTAAAAGAGTCTAAACTATGTTTATCAGATCATCTCCAATATCAAATATAATACAGAAGCATTATAGCACTAAGGATCTGGCTTTTTAAAAGAAATATTAATGCAGATTTCAAGCTTTATGTGTCTTTAGGTCATCTGACCGGTCTAATATTGAGCTCTCAGTACCTGTATCTATAATAAAAGTCCCACACCTGACGACAGGTCGCGTTTTATCTGTGATCTCCACTTGAAAAGGTCTCCGTCTCGTTCTCGCTCTAAAAGAACCAACAAAAAGACAAATGGCTAAAACGATGCGGTGACAACATTGGGCGTGATTCTTCTTTTTCTGTGCGTGTGTGGTGGCGTTTGGTTAATAATGCCCTGACCGTTTCATTATAGTAATCAGAGAGCGATCGGCCGGCGCTGGCAGAATGAGTGAGAGCCCACACACTCGCCTCATTAACTCACACACACACACACACACACACACACACACACATACACACACACACACTCGCGACAAATTGGAATTGCCTTTTGCGGTCCGTGGCCCCGACAAAACACACACACACCCTCTCTCTCTCTCTCTCGGCCTTTCTCTCGTGAAGAGCCGTATCTCTTGTGCCATCGTGTCTCGGGCGCTCACATTACTCCTACATCTCCGACGGGGCGGCAGCGAGAGAAAACACAAAGAGAGACGGGTCATTCCGTGCTTATGTTGTAATTTGAGCTCAGCATGAAATCAAAATTGACTCTATTTGCATTTGCACATTTGGCTGAACCGTTGCATTCCAGGTTTATGTCTCATCATGAATATGTACTTCAGTGCTTTAGAGAGACACAAACTAAACAGCATCTGTTTAGACGTTTTCCCTCCAAAATGACGTCACTTCCTGGAGGATGATGTCTTCACCCTGTAAACTTGACTCATGAAACAATAATCAATCGGCTTTTATGGTTCATATAGTCTGATACAGTGAAAATATGGAGGAAAAATATGCACTTTAGTGCAGACGCTGATATTTATACGCGTGTAAATCAATAAGATCTTTATAATGCAGCAGCTTCTGACATAAAATGCGTATGCATATCAATATCTGCCAATATCACTCTAAAAAGGAATTCAGGGGAGCTGTTACCACAACTTAAATAAATGCAAAGTTCAAATTTATTGTGGTGTGAGAGCGCTTGTCGGACACAGCAACGGTAACAAAAGGGGGCGGGTCTTCGCGAAGGGTTGATTGACAGGCGATCGGACCAATCAGAACCATCAAAGCGGTCAGGGGAGTGAGTAGATGAACGTCGGTGAACTTGAATCACGTCTTGAAACGACATTCCTTCAGTTTATTTGATGCTATAAATGAACTAGTATGGAGAGATGATGGAGGAGCGACACATTAAACACACACTAGACGCTATTGATTGATTCAACTGCTTCAAAAATGTGCAATATTATAAATATGAAACTGTCTGCGCGAGAACATGATGTGTGGCGAGAGAGATCCCGGCTTGTCAATTAAGTTGCAAACATTATTTTGTTGAATGATAATGTTGATCATTACATCAACTTAATATCGTCT
>CM074298.1:785000-795000 GCA_037194245.1 Opsariichthys bidens | reverse complement strand
AGTCAGAATTGTGAGATAAAAACTCAAAATGACCTTTTTTGTGTTTGTTTCACACTTATTAGTATTCCAAAGTATTCTAAAGTATTTAGATGAAGTGACTAAACTTGAGTAATGTAACGAAATACGTTACAAATGACTTTTTAAAGCATGTATTTTGTAATCTGTAGTGAAATACATTTTAAAAGTAACACACCCAGCCCTGTTTAAATGCTTGTTTTGTCTCATTTTAGCGCGTCATCTACTGCATGTGGACTCATAAAGCGCTGGAGTGTTTGAGAAACCCAAATCTGACAGCTAATGAAAGTTTTTCTGAAGCGTCTCTGTGTACATTGTTCTGTCAAACAGAATGTAAAGACGAGAATATATTGAGCTTCATATCTGCTCATATTCAGCCTAATGTTTCCTGACGGTTCATTTATAAATGCACAGATGTACAGTAAACGCTGCACAGTCGCTCACACACACACACACACACACACACACCAAAATCAGTGTTAGAGCAGCGCTTCATCTTCTTTCATTATCGGACCCTTGCGAGGCTCGTCCTGACAGTCCAATTCCTCACCGCTGCCACACCGTCATCCCTAATTCATTTTCCTCTTCCGCAATTTATTTCCGCCCCTGACCCCGCGCATAAAGAGCGACAGTGTTGTCTGATCTGAGAACAGACAGACTCCGAGATCGTCAGTAGATACATCTTCATCTTCACGTGCCTCCAGATCGGCCTGTCAGAGCGCTTTCCGTTCCAAATACAATTAGTGTCTCTCACTGCGGTTTCTAAACGTTCCGTCTCGCGCTCGACCGAACTCCACAGACGCCGTTATTAAACTCTGAACGCGGCACAAGAAACCACGTTCTTCCTCGGCGTGTTTTCCAGCACAAATATCTAAACGTTCTTAAATCGAGATTCATTCACCGGAGAACAGAAATGACGGAAGATTAGAAGAATTACGTGAGATTCACGTTTACATCATGTTTTGGTGCATTTTAATTACGACAATAAGTCAGAATTATATTGGAAGGTATAATGATGTACAATTATATTATGATATAACATGACACACTACGTCACAGTTATTCAATAAAAGAGCATGATTATGAGATTAACAACTTGAAATGATAAAATGTTGAAATTATGAGATGGTCGAAATTATGACATGCTACATTATTATTAAAAAAAAGTATAATTATGACATTAAAAAGTTGAAATTATGAGATGGTCGAAATTATGACATGCTACATTATTATTAAAAAAAAAGTATAATTATGACATTAAAAAGTTGAAATTATGAGATGGTCGAAATTATGACATGCTACATTATTATTAAAAAAAAAAGTATAATTATGACATTAAAAAGTTGAAATTATGAGATGGTCGAAATTATGACATGCTACATTATTATTAAAAAAAAAGTATAATTATGACATTAAAAAGTTGAAATTATGAGATGGTCGAAATTATGACATGCTACATTATTATTAAAAAAAAAAGTATAATTATGACATTAAAAAGTTGAAATTATGAGATGGTCGAAATTATGACATGCTACATTATTATTAAAAAAAAAGTATAATTATGACATTAAAAAGTTGAAATTATGAGATGGTCGAAATTATGACATGCTACATTATTATTAAAAAAAAGTATAATTATGACATTAAAAAGTTGAAATTATGAGATGGTCGAAATTATGACATGCTACATTATTATTAAAAAAAAAGTATAATTATGACATTAAAAAGTTGAAATTATGAGATGGTCGAAATTATGACATGCTACATTATTATAAAAAAAAAGTATAATTATGACATTAAAAAGTTGAAATTATGAGATGGTCGAAATTATGACATGCTACATTATTATAAAAAAAAAAGTATAATTATGACATTAAAAAGTTGAAATTATGAGATGGTCGAAATTATGACATGCTACATTATTATTAAAAAAAAAGTATAATTATGACATTAAAAAGTTGAAATTATGAGATGGTCGAAATTATGACATGCTACATTATTATTTAAAAAAAGTATAATTATGACATTAAAAAGTTGAAATTATGAGATGGTCGAAATTATGACATGCTACATTATTATTAAAAAAAAAGTATAATTATGACATTAAAAAGTTGAAATTATGAGATGGTCGAAATTATGACATGCTACATTATTATTAAAAAAAAAAGTATAATTATGACATTAAAAAGTTGAAATTATGAGATGGTCGAAATTATGACATGCTACATTATTATTAAAAAAAAGTATAATTATGACATTAAAAAGTTGAAATTATGAGATGGTCGAAATTATGACATGCTACATTATTATTTAAAAAAAGTATAATTATGACATTAAAAAGTTGAAATTATGAGATGGTCGAAATTATGACATGCTACATTATTATTAAAAAAAAAGTATAATTATGACATTAAAAAGTTGAAATTATGAGATGGTCGCAATTATGACATGCTACATTATTATTAAAAAAAAGTATAATTATGACATTAAAAAGTTGAAATTATGAGATGGTCGAAATTATGACATGCTACATTATTATTAAAAAAAAAGTATAATTATGACATTAAAAAGTTGAAATTATGAGATGGTCGCAATTATGACATGCTACATTATTATTAAAAAAAAGTATAATTATGACA
Organism: Opsariichthys bidens; assembly: GCA_037194245.1. Taxonomy (NCBI): domain Eukaryota; kingdom Metazoa; phylum Chordata; class Actinopteri; order Cypriniformes; family Xenocyprididae; genus Opsariichthys; species Opsariichthys bidens. Next base: position 792,346 of record CM074298.1, on the reverse strand, counting down.
TTAAAAAGTTGAAATTATGAGATGGTCGCAATTATGACATGCTACATTATTATTAAAAAAAAAGTATAATTATGACATTAAAAAGTTGAAATTATGAGATGGTCGAAATTATGACATGCTACATTATTATTAAAAAAAAAGTATAATTATGACATTAAAAAGTTGAAATTATGAGATGGTCGAAATTATGACATGCTACATTATTATAAAAAAAAAGTATAATTATGACATTAAAAAGTTGAAATTATGAGATGGTCGAAATTATGACATGCTACATTATTATTAAAAAAAAAGTATAATTATGACATTAAAAAGTTGAAATTATGAGATGGTCGAAATTATGACATGCTACATTATTATTAAAAAAAAAGTATAATTATGACATTAAAAAGTTGAAATTATGAGATGGTCGAAATTATGACATGCTACATTATTATTAAAAAAAAGTATAATTATGACATTAAAAAGTTGAAATTATGAGATGGTCGAAATTATGACATGCTACATTATTATTAAAAAAAAAGTATAATTATGACATTAAAAAGTTGAAATTATGAGGTGGTCGAAATTATGACATGCTACATTATTATTAAAAAAAAGTATAATTATGACATTAAAAAGTTGAAATTATGAGATGGTCGAAATTATGACATGCTACATTATTATTAAAAAAAAAGTATAATTATGACATTAAAAAGTTGAAATTATGAGATGGTCGAAATTATGACATGCTACATTATTATTAAAAAAAAGTATAATTATGACATTAAAAAGTTGAAATTATGAGATGGTCGAAATTATGACATGCTACATTATTATTAAAAAAAAGTATAATTATGACATTAAAAAGTTGAAATTATGAGATGGTCGTAATTATGACACACATTATTATTATTAAATGATTTCATAATTGAGATTAAAAAGCTGAAATGATATCGAAATGATTGAAAAATTTAAATGATCATAAACATCGTTACTACATAAAACGGCATAATTATGAGATAAAAAAATGAAATTATGAGAAAGTCAAAATCGCGACATTTTTATTTAAAAAGTCCTAATTATGAGATTAAAAAATTTAAATGATAAAAAGTTATGAGATTCACATATTAAATAAAGTCATAATTTAGTTTCATTAATTAATTCAGTTATTCAAATTAAAAGATTGATATACGGAGACAATATTTTATTTTTTGTCATAATTATGATATAAAAATATGAATTTTTTATTATTATTATGTCAATTATCTTTGAAAGCGTTCGATACTATGGGACTTTCTAAGTCCTAAATATGGCTTTTCATGTTACAATTGTGACTTTTTATGTTATAACTATGACTTGGCATGTCATAATTTTGGATTTTTAATGTCATGATTATGACTTTTTAATGATTAACACTTTTTAATCTTTTTAATTCTTCTGTGGCAGAAATGGGCTTCCGCACAACTGTGTCGTCAGACAGTTTCCTTATCTTGATTCAGGAACGTTTCGATATGAGGACGTCACGTGTCCTTCAGCGCTCCACACACGTTCTTCGTGCTTTAAACGGACATTACTGTCATTCTCTGACCCTTGACCGTGTCTTGACCAGGAGTCACGTGATTAAAGATGATCTCACATGTTAATTTGAGCTTCTGTCCCGGTCAGCTGCTTTGTTTAGCCCCGCCCACTCGACACCTAATTGGACCAAAGTCAAAATAAATAAATGACATCCAATCAGGTCAAAACAAAGAAACGTCATGAATCGACACTGAAACACTGTTTTCCTCCTCATCACTTCATCTTGAGATGTGTGTCACTTCAGACAGGAAACACACACACAGATGTGTCAGAGGGGATGATTTCGAGCTTCTGGCATGTTTTACATTTGAAGGGGGAGAAGAAAATCTATATTTAACGTTTATTTAATGTTTGCGGCAGACAAACAAGCTGAAATGTGCAGCCGTGCAGCATGAAAACACGCCACCCGTGAGGACGATTCGAAAAAAAAACACTCACAAATCACAATTATGAGCGGAATACAGATGTTTACTGACTTCACGGAGACTCTGAACACATTTACAGCGTGATGAACATCAGCCCTGTTGAATCTCATCATCATCTCAGCCGCTCTGTGCTCCGCTCAGAGTTTTATTCATTATGAGTTCATTTCCAGACAGACAAGAGTGGACGCAGGACACCAGAAGAGAGGAATCAGAGCGCTGATGGACTGTGTTCAAAACTGACGTGTGTGTGAGTGTGTGTATGAGTGTGTGTGCATGTGAGTGTTTGTGCACTTATGTGTGTGTGAGTGTGCACTAATGTGTGTGCATGTGAGTGTTTGTGCACTTATGTGTGTGTGAGTGTGTGTGTGAGTGTGTGTGCATGTGAGTGTGTGCACTCATGTGTGTGAGTGTGTGTGTGAGTGTGTGCACTCATGTGTGTGAGTGTGTGCACTCATGTGTATGTGAGTGTGCGTGTGAGTGTGTGCACTAATGTGTATGAGTGTGTGAGTGTGTGCACTCATGTGTATGAGTGTGTATGTGAGTGTGTGTGTGAGTGTGTGCACTAATGTGTGTGAGTGTGTGTGCATGTGAGTGTTTGTGCACTTATGAGTGTGTGAGTGTGTGTGTGAGTGTGTGTGCATGTGAGTGTGTGCACTAATGTGTGTGAGTGTGTGTGCATGTGAGTGTTTGTGCACTTATGTGTGTGAGTTTTAGAGTGTGTATGTGTAGGGTGTGTGTGCACTTATGTGTGTGTTAATGTGAGTGTATGTGCACTTGTGTGTGTGAGTGTGTGCATGTGCATTTATGTGTGTGAGTGTGAGTGTACTTATGTGTATGAGTGTGTGTGCGTGAGCACTTATGTGTGTGTGAGTTTTAGGGTGAGTACTATGTGTAGTGTGTGTAAGAGCACTTGTGTGTGTGTGTGTGCTCTTATGTGAGTGTGAGTTTTAGAGTGTGTGTGCACTATGTGTAGAGTGTGAGAGAGTGTGTCTGTGTGCACTTATGTGTGTGAATGTGTGTGTGAGAGTGTGTGTGTGTGTATTTCATGTCCAGACCAGCTTTTTTACTATCACTGTTATTGTTTTTTAATACACTACTATGTACTATTATTAATATTTTGAATTATATTGTTTTTATATTTACTGTTTTCATTTTAGTCATTTTGTTGCATTTTTTGTTAATACTTTGAATGACATTTTATTTTAATATTTTCTCTTATTGTTTTAATTTTAGTAAAAAATTTGTTGTGTTTTTGTCATTTCATGTTATTTTTTTTTATTTTATTTTTTTTAAACGTTTATATAACCTTTACTAGTTTTACTCATTTTAGTACTTCAAATTTAAACATAAAATGAGAAAGCTGCAATAGGCCTATAAAAATAAAATAAGTCGAAGTCTTTGTTTTGCAAGTAATGACAATGTTCATGGATAACTTTAGATAACTTCTTCACTCAAATAGAATTTCCAGCACGCATCGGTCACGTGACACTTGAGAACCAATGACCTGCTCCACTTCAGCGTACGGAAAAGAGCAGCGTGAACATTCTGCGAAACGTCTCCGGTTTGGAGTGAATGTTGACAGAATCGTATTTCCGAGCGAACCGACCCTTTCATTTCCTTCACGTGTTTCTTTACACACTCAGACCTCACGCACCTGACACCCTGATGCATTATGGGTGAAGACGCTACCAGACAACACGTCCCCAAAACTGCTTACTTATCGCCATTCTTTTAATATCGGCCGAGAAATTCTGCAAACGCGCCACTTTCTGCGTCTATCGGGTGTTTGGAGCGCAGCGGGAGATAAGAGCGGATGGGTGACATTATTCTCACTGAGAGCGGGATCAATGCCGAGCGTTAAAGGTGAAAGATCACCGGGAGAGTAGCCACAGCTAGTTAACGTAATGGCGCTTTGGACGGGACGGCCGCACGGAAGCAGATTGAGCGAGACGGGTCGGCTGGGAGACACATTTAGAGAGAAAACGGGACAGAAGCTACCAATTCAGAGAGGAGCCGTGCAGAAGGATACCGAGCTGAAAAATATCTCTCTCACACACACACACACACCCATCACTTCAGTCTAAAGCAGCAGCGTGTGTCCGAGCCATCTGCTGCGCTGCGCAGGAAAACAACTCCATGCTAAATGAGAGAAGAGGGAGGAAACAGGAAAGCGAGGATGTGACGGGGTCCCTGAAAACAACCGTTAATGTCAACATTTCACCTCCAAATCAAACAGACAGAAATCTGTGTGTGTGCGCGTTCATTTATACTGTATATTTTATGCAATATATGTATATGTAAAGAAAATGAAACAAATGAACTATAATCCATTAAGAGTTTTTGCATTGTGACATTTTTTCAATGACAATTAAACAGCCTTTTAATCTGACAAAATCAATTACCATAATGCATCGTTTTGTAATTCTCATTATTATAATTATTACTAGTAATTTGCATTGACGCTGCATTACATTTTATGCATTTGGCAGACGCTTTAACCCGAAACGATTTGTGTTTGCATTCACGGCTCGCGTTATAGAAGACTTGCTTTTGTCACAAACACCGTCAGCGTGACATTTTGCAAACACTTTCACCGCTTGCATTTTAGAGCGCTCGTTTCTTCTTTCTGTACAACTGTAAATTCCCAAAGAAGATTTTTATGCATGACAGAAATGACAACTTGTGCCATAAAACTATCATATCACAGTGCAAACCACCTTCGGCGTGACGCTTTCATCCACAGGAACTTTATCAGATAAACTGCACCTTTGGTGTTTTTCTACAGGAAAAAAAAATGTTTGTTTTCTTGATCCAAAAACATCATTTCACGGTTTTTAATTCTGGGGGTCAAACGTGATGAGATGACTCGTCTAATGAGACGTAAAGACAGCGTGCTTGAGAACAATCGCTTCAGGAAACGGCGTTATAATTAACGGCACAGAGAGAGAAGATGGCCGTCGCGACGAAAGGGCCCGATATCCATTAGCACTGAAGTCAAGGGCCAGTGTTTCTGCTCTGAACTCATTACAGGAGGCTTGATTTCAGCTTTAATTAAAATAGATTTGCGTTTAAAGCATTATGTGCTTCACACGCTTTACTCACAACTTCACCAGACGCGATCCATACGCAATCTGTGCAGATGTGTTTCCGTCTCACTGACAGCAGAGCAACATGTGCTGCGTTCGTGGACATCTAACTGACCAGATGGACCTTTATGTGGTGATCAGGGTCGGGGAGGAACGAAACACAAGAAACTTAGTTTCGTATTTAAAATACAAAATGTGAGTCACTGTGTTTCATTTGAAATGGGTGGTGATCAGATTACAGTGTTTTAGATTACCAAAGTGATTACTTTGAGTTTTAATGTCATTTAAACAGCGATTGGTGATTCTCTGACTCTGACCGTTTGAAAAAGACCAGTTCAGTTTCATGTTTTGAGAGTCATTTTATAATTCACTCGTCACTGTGAATTTTTCTCACTATTTGTTTTTTCCCCTCACAATTGTGAGTTTGTGTTTCACAATTCTGACTTCTTTTTCTCACAATTGAGAGATTTAAACTCACAATTGCAAGTTATAAAGTCAGAATTGGGAGATATGAACTTACAATACTGACTTTTTTTATTACAATTGAGAATTTAGTGTCAGTTTATATCTCATAATTCTGACTTTTCTCAATATTGCGAGATTATTTCTCATAATTCTGACTTTATAACTCACAATTGCAACTTTAAATCACTCAATTCTGAGGGAAAAAGTCAGAACTGTGCGATTAAAAACTCACAATGACCTTTTTTGTGTTTGTTTCACACTTATTAGTATTCCAAAGTATTCTAAAGTATTTAGATGAAGTGACTAAACTTGAGTAATGTAACGAAATACGTTATTTTGTAATCTGTAGTGAAGTACATTTTAAAAGTAACCCACCCAGCGCTGGTGGTAATGTCAGATAGGGAGAAAAATCACTTTAAAGAGCAGCTATGATACTATTTTAAAAGGTTTTTAATTTTCTACAATAGTTCTACAAGCATCCAATGACATGAAACAGTTTAATTTCCTTATAATGTCCACTCCTCTCAGCGTCTGAAACGCTTCGTTCAAAGATTCGGCCTCTCTAAAACCCGCCTTCCTGAGAGCTGCTCTGCTCTGATTGGTCAGAAAACAAATGCTCAAATAAATAATTTGAATTGATTAGACATGCTTTTTGATTTAAACCATTATAACGGAATCCAGAAAACATTGAAACAGAAAACGGAATTTGGGCCCTAAAATGCCATGATTTCAATTAATTAGACATGCTTTAAACATTTAATTTAACAATTATATCAGAGTCCAGAAGAATTTGGGATTTACAAAAATTCACAAGGCCCTGATTATGTTAATATGTCATTCATCATAAATCATTTCTAATGTGTGTGTGACATTTCAATAACGCAATTATGCTAATGGAGCAGCGATGAGACGAGACGCGGAATCAGAAGATACAGCGAGAACGAGGTGAGCAGAGCTGAGATGAAGAGGGTGGAAATGGATTTCTTTATTTTGGTAAAAGGTAAGCGACATCACTTCCTCCCTGAAGACCAGAGCGAGAGAGTGAATATAGATGGGCTGCGGTCGCGGCTCTCCTCCAGGCCAGCTATTAAAGACAAGAGCCAATCAGCATTTCATCAGGCTGTCCTCTTTATCTCTCTATCATCTTTTCTTGCTCTCTTCTCTGTCTTCTCTTCGCTGACTGTCTGTCTCTCTGCTTCGCTCCAGCTGCATTCGTCTTCTGAATCTGCGGCAGTAAAAGCCCTGTGAGAGATTCAGTCTAGAACCGTCACTGCCTCAGTCAACCACAAACTCTTACAGCCATATATATATATATATACACACAAATATGGTTATGCAATATATAATTTATTATATATTTTATATAAAAAACAAATGTAAATATAAATATATTTAATAAATATTAAAAGGATATTTGCTTCATCTGCTGTCTCACACACACACACACACACACTCACACTCATGTTGTGTTTTCATGGTTTATGGGGACATTCCATAGGCGTAATGGTTTTTCTACTGTACAAACTGTACATTCTGCCCCCCCCCCCACCCCTAAACCTACCCATCACACAAAATGTTCTGCTACTTTACATTTTCAAAAAAGATCATTCTGTATGATTTATAAGCTTGTTTCCTCATGGGGACCAACAAAATGTCCCCACAATGTCAAAATTTACTAGTATTACTGTACCTGTGGGGACATTTAGTCCACATAACGTAGGGAATACACACACACACACACACACACAAACACTCACTCACTCACTCTCTCTCACACACTCACACACTCACACACAAACACGAGTCTGAC
>CM074298.1:730000-780000 GCA_037194245.1 Opsariichthys bidens | reverse complement strand
GTTTACCATGAAATATATACATCTATATATAAGTTCAGCACATCCAGAGATCATTTGTTCAAGCGCGCAGCAGCAGCTCTTGATTACTTCTCGCTCTCGTTTGTAATTCTAAACACAGACACACTTTAGTCAAGTTCAGCCTCCAACTTTACCTGCCAAACAGTAAAGAAATGATTTATAATGCTAGATTGTGTGTGTGTGTGTGTGTGTGTGTGTACAGGTTTAGACGACTTCATCAGGAGGAAGGTCTCTGTAAAAAGCGCTTACTGCTTTGATTTATGGGATGATATTTTTCAGCCTCCTCTTATTCTGATGACTGGACAGTGTAAAAGCAAACGCTCTGAAGCGCAGAGATAGTCAAGGTAAGAGCGGTCCAGAATCCTCACGCATCAAGACCCTGAAGTGCCACGATGAGCTACAGCTGACCGGACACACAAACACACAGATGAGGAGAAACTTAAGATCAGATCACGCAGAAACACAAACACTCGGAGCTCCACGAGCTCGATCTACGCCGGCGTTCATCAGGGGTGACAACAAACATATATATATATATATATATATATATAATATTACATTTAAAACATGGATTTACACTCAATTTCTCAACATATATGGAAACTTACCACTAAAATAAAATAAAAATCTCCACTTTATTTGTCACACTGTTGTTTTTATAAAACAAAAACAAATAATTATTTTTTTTTTTTTATTATAAAATCTGGACAATAGTTACATTTCATGATTAAATAAACATTCGAGTTGAGATATGCTATATATATATATATATATACACACACAGGGTTGGGGAGTAACGAAACAAGTAACTTAGTTACACATTTAAAATACAAAATTTGAGTAACTGTATTTCATTACAGTATATATACATATATATATATATATATATATACATACATATATATATATATATATATATATATATATATATGTATATATATATATATATGTATAAAAAATGCCCAACTGTGAACTGAACTGTCCTGTTTTCATGTTTTGAGAGTCATTTTATAATTCACTCGTCACTGTGACTTTTTCTCAGAATTATGAGATTTAAACTCACAATTGCAAGTTATAAAGTCAGAATTGGGAGATTTAAACTTGAAATACTGACTTTTTTTCTTGCAATTGTGAATTTAGGATGTGAGTTTATATCTCATAATTCAGACTTTTCTCAATATTGTGAGTTTATATCTCATAATTCTGACTTTTCTCAATATTGTGAGTTTATATCTCATAATTCTGACTTTTCTCAATATTGTGAGTTTATATCTCATAATTCTGACTTTTCTCAATATTGTCAGTTTATATCTCATAATTCTGACTTTTCTCAATATTGTGAGTTTATATCTCATAATTCTGACTTTCTCAATATTTTCAGTTTATATCTCATAATTCTGACTTTTCTCAATATTGTGAGTTTGTATCTCATAATTCTGACTTTCTCAATATTGTGAGTTTATATCTCATAATTCTGACTTTTCTCAATATTGTGAGTTTATATCTCATAATTCTGACTTTCTCAATATTTTCAGTTTATATCTCATAATTCTGACTTTTCTCAATATTTTCAGTTTATATCTCATAATTCTGACTTTTCTCAATATTTTCAGTTTATATCTCATAATTCTGACTTTTCTCAATATTGTCAGTTTATATCTCATAATTCTGACTTTCTCAATATTTTCAGTTTATATCTCATAATTCTGACTTTTCTCAATATTGTCAGTTTATATCTCATAATTCTGACTTTTCTCAATATTTTCAGTTTATATCTCATAATTCTGACTTTTCTCAATATTTTCAGTTTATATCTCATAATTCTGACTTTTCTCAATATTGTCAGTTTATATCTCATAATTCTGACTTTCTCAATATTTTCAGTTTATATCTCATAATTCTGACTTTTCTCAATATTGTGAGTTTGTATCTCATAATTCTGACTTTTCTCAATATTGTGAGTTTATATCTCATAATTCTGACTTTTCTCAATATTGTGAGTTTATTTCTCATAATTCTGACTTTTCTCAATATTGTGAGTTTATTTCTCATAATTCTGACTTTATAACTCACAATTGCAACTTTATATCACTCAATTCTGAGGGAAAAAGTCAGAATTGTGAGATAAAAACTCTCAATGACCTTTTTTGTGTTTGTTTCACACTTATTAGTATTCCAAAGTATTCTAAAGTATTTAGATGAAGTCACTAAACTTGAGTAATGTAACGAAATACGTCACAAATGACTTTTTAAAGCATGTATTCTGTAATCTGTAGTGAAATACATTTTAAAAGTGACACACCCAGCCCTGTGTGTGTATATATATTACTTCATGTCATTAAAATCAAAAGTTAAAAATGTAATCAAAAATATATTACTATAGAAATAATAATTGTGTGTTTAATAATAATATTTTATTTTACAAAACAGTAAAATTACAATACTAATATTTATTCATTCAAATATTAAGAGCTTTTATCTTAGTAGAAAACCTGATTTAAAACCCGGTTTTTACAAATTTGGAAAGATTTTCAAAAGCCACACTTCTTTTCCACCTTATTTTGGACTCAAAATGACAATTTTGCATCCCTGACCTGTGAAAATTGTTGCAAATGTAACAGAATATCAGAGTCTGTAACAATAACGGCACAGAGAAACAAAATCACTTGCAGAACAATGTTTTCCAGCAGATGATCCACAATAAAAACACCGACGGCCAATCAGAGCGTTTAAAGAGACAGACCGAGAATCAACAGAACAACACGGCCTTCATACGCAAGACACGCGAAGGAAACGGCCTCGAAGTTTGATATCGTCACAGAAACACAAAAACTCCGGTAAAGCAGCTCACTCGTTTGCAGTTCAGAGGAGCTCGTTTCTGACAGGAGAGAAAGATCTCGGCGTACGAGATGCTCTGGAACTGAATCCAAATGAAATTCTGTGACCTTAAATACAGACAGATACAAGACGACTCACAACACTGACACATGAAGATCAGCTCAGCGTGCAGGATCTGGAGTGTGTTGACAGGCTGTGAGGTGTGTGAGAGACTCCACACACACACACACACACACACTCTCTCATTGTAATTCGTGAATTCTATTAGTGCGGCCCTGCAGTGAGCCTGTGCTTAGAGAATAAATAATGCTAATGACGATGATCGCTCACGCTGTCACACACACTCTCACCGGCGTCCCCAGGGGCCACGGGCCCCCAAACACACACAGGTGTGTGTGTGTGTGTGTTTCAGAGTCTGACACTCTAATTGCTCCCAACCCTGAAGCTTCCTTTCCAGCCCTCCGTCCCTAAAGGCCATCTGAACCTCTGTGTGTGTGTGTGTGTGTGTGTTCAGAGCTTTTCAAGTGCTTGTCTTCCTCTCAACCAACTGTACACTCGATTACTTTGTTTAATTATATACCGCTGTAATAGCTTAAATAATCCCGGAGCGTCAGCATGTGTTTGTCACTCACTGCTCATCGCAGTCTTTTCAGTCACTGCGCCGACTCTCACCCGCTCCAGCTCCAACAACATGATGCTAGAGATTAGATACTCAACCATAAGAAAGCAACAGAAGCGTTTTTTTTACTATAAAGTAAGAAAAATGTTTTACTCACCTCCGTGTCATCCAAGATGTCTTTCTTTTCTTCAGTGGAAAAGAAATGAAGGAAATCATTCCAGGGTTTTTCTCCATATAGTGGACCTCAATGGGGTTCAACGGGTCCAAATGTCAGTTTCAGTGCAGCTTCAAAGATCTACATGATCCAGACGAGGAATAAGAGTCTGATCTAGAGAAACCATCGCACATTTTATACAAAAATATACTTTTTAAACACAAATGCTCTGTGATGTGCCACACATTGCGTCATCATGCTGGAAAGGTCACGATGAACATCTTGGATGACATGGAGGAGAGTAAATTTTATGGACGTTCAAAATCAAAAGTGACTGTAAAGACATTTATAGTGTTACAAAAGAGTCAGATATACTTTCTATTCATCAAAGAATCCCAATAAAATAAATGTATGACTGTTTCCACAAAAAGTCAGTTTCCAACACTGATAATAATCATAAATGAATCATCAAATCAGAATGATTTGTGAAGGATCATGTGACTCTGAAGACTGGAGGAATGATGCTGAAAATTCAGCTTTGATCACTGGATATAAATTATATTTGACTATATATTCACATAGAAAACTGATGATTTACATTAGAATAATATTTCACCATTTTTACTGTATTTTTGATCAAATAAATGCAGCATATCAGAATGATTTCTGAAGGATCATGTGACTCTGAAGACTGGAAGAATGATGCTGAAAATTCAGCTTTGATCACTGGATATAAATTATATTTGACTATATATTCACATAGAAAACACATGATTTACAGTAGAATTTTTACTGTATTTTTAATCAAATAAATACAGCAGACTTCTTTCAAAACATAAAAAAACTTTAGAATGCTACTGTATATATGCATTTATTCATTTTATACTATGAGCTATAAATAAATGATGAATAATATAAATATGATTTATATACAGGTTGTTTATATGTATTATGAACAACAACAGTGCAGGCCTCCTTTAAAACAGACAGAGAGAGAGAGAGAGAGACAGAGAGAGAGAGAGAGAGAGAGAGAGGAGAGAGAGAGAGAGAGAGAGAGAGAGACAGAGAGAGAGAGAGACAGAGAGAGAGAGAGAGAGAGACAGAGAGAGAGAGAACAGAGGGAACCTTCTCTTTGTCGTCCTTGACGAGTGTGACAGCGTGTCATCATCACATTGTTTTGAGTGTCAGTCTGGACTTCAGGTGAGTCACATGACTGACAGATGGACCCGAACAACAACAACAACCCTGAGCCGCCGCCATCTAATGAAACTCGATTTCATTACCTCACTACATAAAACGCACGGAAATATCGTTAACTTGCCCACGTCGCAAAGCCATTGAGAATCTATGAATAATGAAGATTAATAAGCATACAAATCATATTAGATAATTGAATTCAGCGCTGGTGAAAAATGAGACAGAATAAGAATAGTTATTCTCCCACGATTTCCCAAAGAGCCTTGTCACAGATTCAATATTATGCCTCATAGATTAAATCATTAAAACACACACACACACACACACAGACGGACGGACGGACGGACGGATTGCAACCAAGAGCAAAACGGACAGAAGACGACAAAAACACGCGCAGCGATAATGCGGCGGCCTCAGAGACACGTGACGATTTCTCATTTCCGGCCTTGAAGTTAAAATGTATCTTCACGTCTTTGAGAAGCGAAAGCGAGGGAGGAAAGTAGTGACCGTAATGGCGCAGATGAGAGGCTGAAACAATGTGTCCAATCAATATCGGCTCGATCGGGCACGCGGCCACTGAAACACACTTTTAATCCATTATTTTTTAACCACATTTGCAGCATTTCTCAACGTCTAAAGGTGGAGATGGATGAGTCTACTTCTGAAGCGTAATGTGATTTGGAGCATCAAAGGACAGATGAGCTCTGAATGCAATCAGGTGGCTGATTGCTATAAAAATCTTACCCATCATGCACCGGGTAAATTTGTGTTACACAAATAAGATGAAACATAGGGCTTCGAGTCAATAATTTCACAGCGGAGGAGACGGAAAGGCTTTTAAGCCATCAGGAGCGACGGCCCCGCTGTGGAAACTCATGTTCTGTGGAATAGATTTGGGGGTTTTTCTGTCGCTAGCATCACCAACGGAACGGAACTGCAAAAAATGACTGTTTTCAGACAGGTTTCCATCAGTCAAGCGAGCATGTTTAGTTTTTTTTTGACGATTGAGGCCTCAAGCTGCACTCGTCTTTTCTTCTCTATGCAAGTGTGGGCGGGGCTTGATTGTGTCTGTGTGGAGTTGATTGGATGGCGGTGGTTTGCTATTGGTGGATCTCACGTGAGTGACAGCTGGCCCCGCCCTCGTCATCAGAGTAGAGACGCTGCGAGAGGAAGATGTTCTGAAATCATTTATTGTAAACACTGCAATAGTCCATTCTTTAAAAAGAAAAAAAAGATTTGTCGACATTATATGAACGCGAGCCTTAAAGCACAGTGACGTCACGTTCACCTGTAACGCTGAACGTCATCGCTGGAGACTGAGAGATCGACATCAGCCAACAAACACTGAAATCCCTGCACTGCATGATGGGAGATGTTACTGTCAGAATCCAAAACAAAAGAGAGTGTTAAAGTATTGATGCTGAGAGAGAGAGAGAGAGAGAGGGAGAGAGAGAGAGAGAGAGGGAGAGAGAGAGAGAGAGAGAGAGAGAGGGAGGGAGAGAGAGACAGAGAGAGAGAGACAGAGAGACATAGAGAGAGACAGAGAGAGAGAGAGAGAGAGCAGAGGTCAGACTATGGAAACGAGGGGCATTACTGACATCTGCTGGAGAAGAGCGGAATGCTCGTGCCTGAATGAATGAAAGACACTGCAGAAATGAAAATAATATTGGAAAATGTTGAAATGGAAACATTCAGTTCAGTTTGGAAGTAAAAACCCATTTAGTTTCTCCACCGAGAAGCAAATATTCCCTGTAAGATTAAAAAATGATCAATCTGTCTGTCCATCCATCTGTAGATTTTTTACTTCAAATGTTGTATCTCATGATTCATGGTTGATCTGGTCAGTTCATCTCAACAACGGTTTATTAAATAACAATTGGAGAAAATAAAAGTGAGACCAAGGGCTTCGCTGGGCTCTAATCAGCTAGTTTTTTAAATTGATCCGAAATGAATAATCTCTCAAATATTTGGTGATCGTGCGGCGCTCACACCAGCAGACGATCCGAGCGTCTCCTCTATATTCGAGCTTCGTGAGACGTCTGCGGTTGACAGAGGTCAGAAGTGAACTATAACACGGCCAATCCGATGTCACGCCGCCCCTGTCCTCAGCGCCGTGACGTCTGCCATCCACAGGAAGTGACCCGTATCTGACGGGGGCTGCTGTTGGCCGATCATGCGAGCGCTGAAGCTTAGCGGGTACGAGTGCCAGCCTCGCTGACAGCGGCACACAGAGCCCTCGCCACTGACAGCAGACAGACAGAGTCACTGCGGCGCTTCAGCAGCGTCTTATTAACGCCACAGTCTCATCAGACTGGAATAATTAAGATTCTTTAATGTTTCAGAGTCTCTTCTGCTCATCAAAGCGGCATCTATTTGATCAAAAATACAGTAAAAATGGTGAAATATTATTCTAATGTAAATCATGTGTTTTCTATGTGAATATATAGTCGAATATAATTTATATCCAGTGATCAAAGCTGAATTTTCAGCATCATTCCTCCAGTCTTCAGAGTCACATGATCCTTCAGAAATCATTCTGATATGATGATCAACAAACATTTATGATTATTATTAATGTTGAAAACTGCCATATTTTTGTGGAAACTGATGCACTGATGATCTTTTTTAAATTTAAAAAAAGAAATTAAGAATTTTATACAACAAGGATGCAATAAATTGATCAAAAGTGGCAAAGCAAACATTTCGATTTCAAATAAATGCTGTTCTTTTGATTTCCTCTTCATCAAATAATCCTGACAAATACAGCAACGAACACTTTTCAAGATTGATAATAATAATATTTATTATTCCTCTTCTTGAAGAGTAACTGAAAGTATCAAAGCAAAGCCATGAAACCACACACTCTCACTCACTCACTCACTCACTCACTCACTCACTCACTCACTCACTCACACACACACACTCTCACACTCTCTCACACACACTCTCACACACACTCTCACTCACTCACTCACTCACTCACTCACTCACTCACTCACTCACTCACTCACTCACTCACTCACACACACACACACACTCTCACACTCTCTCACACACTCTCACACACACACACTCTCACTCACTCACTCTCACACTCTCACACACACTCTCACTCACTCACTCACTCACACACACACTCTCACACACTCTCACACACACTCTCACTCACTCTCTCACACTCACTCACACACACACTCAGCTGATCTTGCGTCCTGTGCCGAGCTTCAGATATCCGTTCACCTCGTCTCTCTTCTTAACCCCAATCGGTGTGAACCAGGACAGAAGGATACAACAGACAATGAATATTCACTTCCTGTGCTCAGTAAACACACTTCCTGTCCAAATCAAGAGCAAGAAGTGTGAACGTGAACGAATGATTGAACAACCGGATCAATAACGTAACCAGTGTTGATATTTTTAACCCCAATTGTTTTGGTAAATAAAATAATATAATATCAGAAGATAAACCAAGGCTTAAAAAAACTTTAACTGGAATAAAAGCTAAATAAAAATATAAAGTAATAAACCGACAAAAGCAAATAAGGAAATCACTAAAAACAAATTAAAACTGAAAATTTAAAAATGAAAGCCAAAACATTCCATTTTAATTAAATATTGTTTTTTGCTAACTGAAATAAAATAAAATAAAAATACTAGATGAAAAAAAACTAGACAATAATGATTTATGCTTTTATGTTTAAAAATAAATAGTTCATATTATTTATATTAACAAAAATAATTATTATTTAATATGTCTATTTGTTTGAATTTATTTTTATATTATCCTTTAGAATAACCATTTAAAATAGCAAATAAATCATATTTAAACATTAATAATACTACTACCATTAATAATAAATGTTCATTTAATATGATTTATTTTTACAAATATTTATAATAATAATAATAATAACAACAACACTAATAACAATAAAAAAATTAATTATTTAATAAGATTTTGCTTTTAAATATTTTAATATTATAACAAAATAATATTCAACAATTAACATTAATTATTATTATTATTATTATAAATTATAATATGAAAAAATGATCAAATAATAATAATTATTATTATTGTTTTCATTTTGTTATTTTAAATAGTATAAAATGTATATTTAAAAACTAAATAAATTATATTATATAAATATTTAAAAAATTACTTTTGTTATCGTTATGTAAAATTATTATAAAAGATTATATAAAAGTGTATGATTATTATTATTAGTATTATTAACACCCAATAATAATAACAATAACAATATAATAATTATTGTTATTTTTATTTATTTTAATATGATCATTTATAACAATTTTAAATAACATTAACAAATAAGTAATCTTTAAATATCATTATTAATAATAATAACAATATAATAATTATTGTTTTTTTTATTTATTTTATATGATCATTTATAATAATTTTAAATAACAAACAAATAAGTAATCTTTAAATATTATTATTATTATTATTAATAATAATAATAATAATAACAATATCATAATTATTGTTATTTTTATATGATCATTTAAAATAATTTTAAATAACATTAACAAATAAGTAATCTTTAAATTTTATTATTAATAATAACAATATAATAATTATTGGTTTTTTATTTATTTTTATATGATCATTTATAATAATTTTAAATAACAAACAAATAAGTAATCTTTAAATATTATTATTATTAATAATAATAATAATAACAACAACAATATAATAATTATTGTTATTTTTATATGATCATTTATAATAATTTCAAATAACATTAACAAATAAGTAATCTTTAAAAATTATTAATAATAACAACAACAACAACAACAGTTAAATACTAGATAAATAACCAAAATGTAGTTTAAGTGTGTTATTGCAATCCGGTTAACACACAAATAACCAGAAGTAACAGAGTCACATGACAGCGACAGCGAGAACCGTGTGAATCTGTAATGAACTGAAGCGAGAAGGTGAAATGAAAGATGAATTGAGCTGATATTGTCCTCGTTAGAGCGAGTTGAACCCGTTTCTGCAGACGCAGCAGTAAAGTTTGGACGTTCTTCCTCCAATAATGAGGCCTGTAATGAAGTCACATGACTCGCAGAGCGGAAGCAGCTCTTTAACGGCGGCGTTCTGCTGACTGCTGTAGAGCGGAGAACTGTACACACACACACACACGTTCGTTTCACTATATTACTGAGAACATCTCATAGACGTCCATTCATTTTACATCAGTTTAATGACATTTTCTATGGTCTAACCCAAGCCCCGCAACAAACGCACTAACACTCATTTTAAAGCGTGAACGCAGGACGTCAGGGAATCACTCACGATTTTGCCGAAGCTCCGACACTGATGATGGATGTTGCTCTTCCACTTTCTGCACCTCAGAGCACATTTACTGTTGACTAGAAGACAGAAAGACAAAAGCCACATTTATCCTCCAGAAAGCGGCGCGGCGTCGCTTGACCTCTGAACTCGCGGCCTGTCGTTCACAGGGCGGACCGGCTCCTCCTCCTCCTCCTCCTCCTCCTCTTCATCACAGAGACTGGAGACACACACGGATGGAAGGGTTTATTTCACACACACTGAGAACCTGCTGATGCTCTCGACCTCGTGAAGCTCATGGAAATCGCTGTGTGAGGAGATCTACGTCGGGCTGGAGGATCTTTAAACATCTCGGGCCGGACGTCACGCGGCCCGTTTATATTCGGTCATGTGACATCAGAGCCTACGGTATCGTCCTCCTCTTTGATCGTCACGGATATCCAGCGAGTCCGTGTCATCCAGCCTGTGAAACAGCCGAGATGGAGCTGATGGGAACAGATGCTTCCCGTCATTCATAGATTTATAAGTGATGCATGTTCAAATCGCCGCGTCTCACGGGAACCGGTGACATTATCAGATCAGGGCGCTCAGAACGAAGAACAGACGTTCGCTAGAGACGTTTCCATGATTTTCCCAGACCTGGAGAAGACTATTAGAACAAATTCCCTGATATATTTCAATGATGTGCCATCGTGACGGCAGATCGACCAGCAGAGGGAGCTAGAGAGAAGAAACCAGAAGGACAATTAAAATGCATTATATATATTTAAGCATCTTAAAGGTTCCAAATGGGTTTTTTCACCGCATTGTCATAGAAGAACCATTTCTGTTTCCACAAAACTGATCCGTTCCTAAAAGAGCCATTTGTTCTTAGTGTGAAGGACATTTTAATTATCTGAAGAACCTTTAGCGGTTCCATGGATGTTCTTCACGGATGCCAGAGATGACGTGACGTCTTACCGTCTCACAGCGGGATCTTCACCGGCGGGAAACTGATCTTCAAAACGTGTGTTAATTGTGAAGCAGGTCTAGTGTAGAGTCTCCAAACACAGCCAACGGTCGGTGGATTCAGTCACAGCAGATCCGGAGTTTATGTGGAGAATTCCAGCAGCTTCACCCTCGTCAGAAACTGCCATGAAAACACCATGTTTTTTTTTTTTTTTGGACGTGCATCATGATATTCTCTCGCCGGCGTACCGCGCTAATACTGTGGTAACCGTACGAGAAACTGACGCGCATAAATGTTTTGTAAATCATCCCCATTAATTATTGTTCTTCTTTTGAAAGAAAGTGGACAATACTTTTATTTATCAAGGATGATCTAAAGTGACAAAAAACGGCCAAAGATTCAATTTCAATTTCTTTTCTATTCGAAGTATTCTGAAAAATTAAATGTTTTCAACACTGATAATAATCATAAATGTGCATCAAATCATCATATCAGAATGATTTCTGAAGGATGATTTACATTAGAATAATATTTCACAATTTTTACCGTATTTTTTATCAAATAAATGCAGCATATCAGAATGCTTTCTGAAGGATCATGTGACTCTGAAGACTGGAGTAATGATGCTGAAAATTCAGCTTTGATCACTGAATATAAATTATATTTGACTATATATTCACATAGAAAACTGATGATTTACATTAGAATAATATTTCACAATTTTTACTGTATTTATGATCAAATAAATGCAGCATATCAGAATGATTTCTGAAGGATCATGTGACTCTGAAGACTGGAGTAATGATGCTGAAAATTCAGCTTTGATCACTGAATATAAATTATATTTGACTATATATTCACATAGAAAACTGATGATTTACATTAGAATAATATTTCACAATTTTTACTGTATTTATGATCAAATAAATGCAGCATATCAGAATGATTTCTGAAGGATCATGTGACTCTGAAGACTGGAGTAATGATGCTGAAAATTCAGCTTTGATCACTGGATATAAATTATATTTGACTATATATTCACATAGAAAACACATGATTTACATTAGAATAATATTTCACAATTTTTACTGTATTTTTGATCAAATAAATGCAGCATATCAGAATGATTTCTGAAGGATCATGTGACTCTGAAGACTGGAGTAATGATGCTGAAAATTCAGCTTTGATCACTGAATATAAATTATATTTGACTATATATTCACATAGAAAACTGATGATTTACATTAGAATAATATTTCACAATTTTTACTGTATTTATGATCAAATAAATGCAGCATATCAGAATGATTTCTGAAGGATCATGTGACTCTGAAGACTGGAGGAATGATGCTGAAAATTCAGCTTTGATCACTGGATATAAATTATATTTGACTATATATTCACATAGAAAACACATGATTTACATTAGAATAATATTTCACCATTTTTACTGTATTTTTGATCTTCCGCTCTTTTGAGCAGAAAAGACTTCTAAAATATTTTTAAAAAGTCCTAGCACACTTAAACTTGTGAGCATATATATATGTATCTCTTCTTTATGTCAAAACTATTTTTATTATTTTATTAATTAAAATTAATTATTTTATTAATTATTTTTTTATAATTTTATTTATTATTATTATTATTAAAGCTCTCCGCGTAGTTGTTATGCGTTGATAATTTTTCGAAAGGAATTAAAAAATAAATAAAACTAAAAAAAAAAAACAGTAATTTCATCCATTTCTTTTTTTTTGACTAGTGTCTTTTTTGTTGTTGTTATTCTTCTTCTTCAGCTCCATTAATTGAAAGTGTTTGTTTGATTGCAGATGAACTTCTTGAACTCGAACACTTGCGGTCTGATTATAGATCACATCAGCGTCATGATGGACTACCAAAACTGTTACAATCCTGTTTCTACAGTAACGCTCGCAGCAAAAAACCCTTAATGACTGCAAAAAAACACGTCATCACTACAAAAATTCACCTCGACGTGCCTTCAATTAATATTAAAGGGAAAAAAAGAGCAATAATTTGTTAACACATGAAGACGGAGTGTTTCTAAAATCTCAAGCGGCTAACCTGTAATTATGAGTTTGACAAAGACGTGAACGTACAGCGACTCCAGCGTGACGTGACGCTGCATTAATAAACACCTGCCAATCACGATCAAGGATGCAGCGTGGGATACGAGAATCATCATCAGTTCACTGATGTGGGATTCCTGAGAGATTAGAGCAGATCCCAGCGATGATTCTCTCACATCTGACGTTACCGCTGGAATCTGGATCACGCTCATATTAACCAACATTCAATTAGTATTTTTTTTTGCGAAGGTTTTAGAAAAGCTGCATGACTTACAACAGCACAAGGGATTTCTGACATCATCTGAGTGCAAACAACTGATTGGCTATTTTTCTTTACAGAAGGCGGGACTTGCTCCTCCCATGCGTAGAAATACGAGTGAATTGTCTTTGGCCTTGATGACATCATCTGTAATGGAACGTCGTTTCAGAGGCGGAGCAAGTGAAGCATTCTTACTCGGCATTCGTCGTCGAGGCGGTTTCATTTAGGAAAAGTAACCGTTAGATTGCAAAGAAAGAAAGAAAGAAATTGGAGCATTTTACACCTCATGAGTTTGTTTACATAATGTGTGTGTACTGTGTATTTATGTATATATAAACACACACACACACAGTGTGCTTATACACACTACTGTCGGGTCGTAAGATTTTTTTATGTTTTTAAAAGAAGTTTCTTTTGCTCACCAAGGCGGCATTTATTTAATTAAAAATACAATAAATACAGTAAAAATTGTGAGATATTATTCTAATGTAAATCATCAGTTTTCTATGTGAATATATAGTCAAATATAATTTATATCCAGTGATCAAAGCTGAATTTTCAGCATCATTACTCCAGTCTTCAGAGTCACATGATCCTTCAGAAATCATTCTGATATGCTGCATTTATTTGATAAAAAATACAGTAAAAATTGTGAAATATTATTCTAATGTAAATCATGTGTTTTCTATGTGAATATATAGTCAAATATAATTTATATCCAGTGATCAAAGCTGAATTTTCAGCATCATTACTCCAGTCTTCAGAGTCACATGATCCGTCAGAAATCATTCTGATAGGATGATTTGATGCTAAACAAACATTTAATTTGTTAAAGGTAGTGTTTTTTACTGTACAAAATATTTGTGTTCAATTTTTTTTCTTTCAGGATTCTTCGAATAGAAAGTTCAAAAGAACAGCATTTATCTGAAATACAACACTTTTGTCACATTACACAATACAGTTCAAAATTTTGGGGTCAGTAAAAGTTTTTTTTTTTTTTAAGAAATTAAAAGAAATGAATACTTTTATTCCGCAGCCATGCAGTAAATCAATCAAAAGCGACAGTAAAGACATTTATAATGTGACAAGAGATGCTATTTCAGATAAATGCTGTTCTTTTGAACTTTCTATTCAAAGAATCCTGAAAAAAAAATATTCTGTACAGTAAAAATCACTAAATTTAACAAACTAAATGTTTGTTGAGCATCAAATCATCCTATCAGAATGATTTGTGAAGGATCATGTGACTCTGAAGACTGGAGTAATGATGCTGAAAATTCAGCTTCGATCACTGGATATAAATTATATTTGACTATATATTTACATAGAAAACTGATGATTTACATTAGAATAATATTTCACAATTTTTACTGTATTTATGATCAAATAAATGCAGCATATCAGAATGATTTCTGAAGGATCATGTGACACTGAAGACTGGAGTAATGATGCTGAAAATTCAGCTTTGATCACTGGATATAAATTATATTTGACTATATATTCACATAGAAAACACATGATTTACATTAGAATAATATTTCACCATTTTTACTGTATTTTTTATCAAATAAATGCAGCATATCAGAATGATTTGTGAAGGATCATGTGACTCTGAAGACTGGAGTAACGATGCTGAAAATTCAGCTTTGATCACTGGATATAAATTATATTTGACTATATATTCACATAGAAAACTGATGATTTACATTAGAATAATATTTCACAATATTACAGTTTTTACAGTATTTTTAATTCAATAAATGCAGCCTTGGTGAGCAGAAGAAACTTATTTTAGTTAGTTAATGCACGAACTAAAAGGAACTTGTCGTAAAGTTCTACCATTTATCTTTATATATTGATAAATGATGATTTTTGCTTTTACACCCTGATTTGCTCAATTTTGACGCAAAATGAAAGGATCAAAGGGATCAAATCCGATGTTTTCTAAATTAAGCACCAAGAATATATGAGTTCAAGTAAAGCGTGCGGATCTCTCGTCTGACTCTCGCTTCATCCGACATTCACACAGACACGTTTCCCGTGGATTCAACACAAAACCCAAACGCTGCAGGAATCTTTGAGTTATTTTATATTTTTAAAAACAAACAAAAAATAACAGATTAAATGGAATTTACAGTAGACATTCGCAATCATTGTGCACTTTTAAATACCTCAGATACTTTCTGCACAGCTGTCAACGGAAAAAACGCAAACACAACGAGGAGAGGAGGAGGAGGAGGAGGAGGGGAAAAGAGCGTCAACTTATCCACGGGAAAAGAATCACTGAATATATAGATTATTTCTTATAATCCTTACATCACTTATATAAATATACTGAACCGAGAAAAGAAGATTCATCCGAGAGAGAAAATAAACGGCGCAATACAGAAGTCCACAACAGCGTTAAGGCAAAACAGAAAGCAAGAAACGCTAGAAAGTGAAAGAGGAAGAAATCCAACGTGAACAGAGAGAAGATGAGGAGAGAGAGAGATCTCGCCGGAGGAAGAGAGACAGACGGAGAGCGATGGAGGAAAAGCGAGAGACCTTTCATCGTTTCCTCGGCCTCGTGTCGCGCCAAACCTGCACGACTTTATCGGAAGAACATTTGCGCTTTGTTTTCGCACAGGAAAGCGTGGCGTCTCTGAAGACGTCTCGACTAAAGCGGACATGATGTGGAACACCACTGACTCTTAATCGTATAATCTTTAAGTCATATTTTGGACATTTTTTTGACCGAGCCGCCTTCATTTGTGCTCCACTGGAATAACAGGTTTGGAACGACGCGAGGATGAAGACGAAACCGTCGACCTTTAAGATGCCGCTCGTGTCTATGAGTGTGTGCGCGTGTCATACGATACACATACAACGCAACACGCTTCTGTGTCACATGTGCTCTTCTGTTAATGATACAAAATAATAAAAAAGATCCCTAAGGAACATCGGGATGATCTCTTCCCTTTGACGTGATCTTCGACTTCCTCTCCATCCCGCGGTCTCTCTCTCTCTCTCTCCCGACTCACTGTGAGCTCGCTCTCTCCAGCACTCGCAAGTCATAGTTCTTTTTGGTGGCGCGTAGTTTGAACAAACTCCCGCCGCTGTTGTTGAGTTTGAAGGAGGCGCTCTGGGCCGCCATGGTGTTGGGGAACACCGCCACGACGGTGTAGAGGTGAGCGGGGTCGCTGCCGTCCCCCGTCCTCCGCCCCGGGGACACTGGGGGTCCTTCAGCCACTGGATCTTTGCGCCGCAGAGTGAGAGCTGGTTGAAGAGCTTCTCGGCCTCGGGACGGGAGATGCCCTCGGGAAGGTCGGTCACCTCCAGCACCCGACTCACCACTAGAGGGAGGCATGGAGAGATCGCATTAGTGTCCTGCAAAATATTACCCGAACTTACTGCTTACACATGGTATAAGAACCAATTTTGCTGACACATCTGCTATAGTAACAACTATAAATTCTGCATAATTACATGAAATTAACCCTAAACCAAACCCTCACGCTGTTCATTGTACTTACACTGTAATAATAACACTTTAAAATAAAGTGTAACCCCAATTTTTGGTACTTTTTTCCACCTTGTTACACTTGTGATGTTCCAGTTATGCAGTTTTCAGGGTTAAATGAGCAGAAAGACTCTGGTTTGTCTGGGTTTCTTACCCACATCAGTCGTTCCCAGGTCTGTAGAGGCAGATTTGAGCGTTTGTCGTTTACCCCGCGCTCCGTGCTTCATCACTCCCTGACTCTGAGAAAACACACACACACACACACACACAGACAGACATGTGTTGAAGTCCTGGACATGGTGTTTGGCAAAGAATAATGGGGTCTTTTAGTAGTCCATGCTGATAAAGCAATGTGGGATCAAAAGATCGGAGATCCCACTGAATGTATGAGATTAATCGGCCAAAAATTGTATATATGTATATGTGTATATTATGTATACCTGATGGGAGCTGTAAGAGGACTGGTTGTGGTTGTGGTTGTGCATGATGGGAGGAGGACACAGACTGTACTGCAACGGCTGCCCCAGTAAAGAGTAGCGCCCATCTGCTGACACACAAACACACGCTCAGTGACGGTCAACGGCAACACCATCAGGTCACTGGGGCAAAATCTTACGCACACTCACCCACACTCTCTTGTTCCATGCACACTCTCACACACACTTACCCATCCACACACTCGCCCCCGCCCACACACAATCTCACACACTTACCAACACACTCGCCTAAGCACTCTCACACTCTCGCCCCGCACACTCACTTTCTCTCCCCCCACACACTTACCCATGTGCACTCTCATTCGCACACTCGCCCCCGCCCCACACAATCTCACACACTTACCAACACTCTCTCCCCACACAATCTCACGCCCACTCACCCACACACTCTCGGACTGTGCACTCTTGCACACTCGTCCCACGCACTCGCCCCCGCCCCACACAATCTCTCTCACTCACCAGAGCACTCTCGCACTGTTGCCCCAGACACACTCGCATACAATGCACACTCGCCCGTGCACTCTCACACACTTACCTATGCGCACTATCACTTCGCACACTCGCCCCCGCCCGCACAATCTCACACCTACCCACACACCCGTGCACTCTCTCCCCGCACAATCTCACGCCCACTCACCCACACACTCTCGGCCTGTGCACTCTTGCACACTCGTCCCACGCACTCGCCCCCGCCCCACACAATCTCTCTCACTCACCAGAGCACTCTCATACACTCTCGCCCCGTGCACTCACCCATGAACTCTCAACCTGTGCACTCTTGCACTCTTGCCCCAGACACGCTTGTGCCCCACACACACTTACCCATGCGCACTATCACTTCGCACACTCGCCCCCGCCCCGCACAATCTCACACCTACCCACACTCGCCCCACGCACACACACCCGTGCACTCTCGCCCCGCACAATCTCACGCCCACTCACCCACACACTCTCGGACTGTGCACTCTTGCACACTCGTCCCACGCACTCGCCCCCGCCCCACACAATCTCTCTCACTCACCAGAGCACTCTCATACACTCTCGCCCCGTGCACTCACCCATGAACTCTCAACCTGTGCACTCTCGCACTCTTGCCCCAGACACGCTTGTGCCCCACACACACTTACCCATGCGCACTATCACTTCGCACACTCGCCCCGCCCCGCACAATCTCACACCTACCCACACTCGCCCCACGCACACACACCCGTGCACTCTCGCCCCGCACAATCTCACGCCCACTCACCCACACACTCTCGGACTGTGCACTCTTGCACACTCGTCCCACGCACTCGCCCCCGCCCCACACAATCTCTCTCACTCACCAGAGCACTCTCATACACTCTCGCCCCGTGCACTCACCCATGAACTCTCAACCTGTGCACTCTTGCCCCAGACACGCTTGTGCCCCACACACACTCGCCCGTGCACTCTCACACACTTACCCATGCGCACTATCACTTCGCACACTCGCCCCCGCCCCGCACAATCTCACACCTACCCACACTCGCCCCACGCACACACACCCGTGCACTCTCACCCCGCACAATCTCACGCCCACTCACCCACACACTCTCGGCCTGTGCACTCTTGCACACTCGTCCCACGCACTCGCCCCCGCCCCACACAATCTCTCTCACTCACCAGAGCACTCTCATACACTCTCGCCCCGTGCACTCACCCATGAACTCTCAACCTGTGCACTCTTGCCCCAGACACGCTTGTGCCCCACACACACTCGCCCGTGCACTCTCACACACTTACCCATGCGCACTATCACTTCGCACACTCGCCCCCGCCCCGCACAATCTCACACCTACCCACACTCGCCCCACGCACACACACCCGTGCACTCTCACCCCGCACAATCTCACGCCCACTCACCCACACACTCTCGGACTGTGCACTCTTGCACACTCGTCCCACGCACTCGCCCCCGCCCCACACAATCTCTCTCACTCACCAGAGCACTCTCATACTCTCGCCCCGTGCACTCACCCATGAACTCTCAACCTGTGCACTCTTGCACTCTTGCCCCAGACACGCTTGTGCCCCACACACACTCGCCCGTGCACTCTCACACACTTACCCATGCGCACTCTCACCTCGCACACTCGTCCCCGCCCCACACAATCTCACACCTACCCACACTCGCCCCACGCACACACACCCGTGCACTCTCGCCCCGCACAATCTCACGCGCGCGCACCCACACACTCTCGGCCTGTGCTCTCTTGCACACTCGCCCCACACACTCTCACCCCGAGCACTCGCCCGCCCCCCCACACAATCTCACACTTACCCACACTCGCCCCACGCACACTCTCGCCCCGCACAAACTCACGCGCACTTGCCCCCCACACACACTCTCCCTCCGCAATCTTGAGCACTCTCGGCCCACGCACACTCACACACAGTTTAAAGCGCTCTCGCCCACTGCGCATCTTTTTGCTTTCAATGAGGAGAGAAAATTGAGCCCATATAAAGGCCCGTTCACACATGTTGTCTGGATCTCCTGTAGATGTGCATCATGTAGTAATGAGTGTGTGCACCTTGTGCTGGCCCACCGGGCCGAGGGAATTGTGAGATGAGAGGAAGCGGGCCAAGACCCGGACACACAGTGTTCACACTGCCAGACGGAGAGGGTGCAGGAGACTGTGTGGGAGACGCCAGCGGGCTGCTGAGCTGAGTGCTGACCTACACACACACACACACAGTAATGATGATTAGATCGAGTCATCCTGATGGATCAAATCCATTCACAAATGTCGCCAAAAATACCGTGCGAAATACCTGCTGCTCAGGTTTGCTAGGTCTCTGCTCCACGCTGTAGTACTTGCAGGGGTTCCACTGCACCAGTGGAGGATTCTGGGTCGGCTGCGGTCCATTAGGAACACTGAGCTGCATTACCATGACACTGGGACCGGGAGGCGGGACCCCTACAACACAAATGTGTCCTTCACTCTGATTTCAAAATAAACTAGGCTGAGTTCTGGTATCATGCTTTTTCAGATATTACCCTTCATGTAGTGTATAATACTGCAGATTATGAATGTCAAAGGTGCAATGCTCCAAAAATCAAAGCACAGATAAATAGGATTCTGAACTGCCTGAAACAAGTCCTCCTCATTAATTCTGGTCTTTCTTCCTGCTTAAACCACGTTGAGACCTGAAGAGTTTGTTGAGAAGATGCCGTTTTCAAATAGATTGATAAAACTGAGCCATCATTACTGTTCGTATAACTGTGTATCTAGAGCTTAGATTCAGATATGATAATGAGCGTTTGATTTCTGACCAATCACAGCAGACTGGGCCATCTGACCAATCAGAGCAGAGCAGCTCTCAGAAAGGCGGGGTTTAGAGAGACCGAATCCTTAATGGAGGAGTTTCAGACGGTGAGAGAAAAGAGCTGAAACTGCAGTGGATATTATGAGGAAATTAAAGTGTTTCTGAACTGGGATGAATGTAACCCTGTTGTAGGAAAATAAAATAACATAAAATTGCATTTTTAAATTAGTTAAATATTGGTAAATATTTAGCTATTGGGCAGATAATGCAGCTTTACTGATGCACAATGGGTAAATTTATTTTTTAGATTGTAGTTAATATATTGTTCATGTGTTCATAACTGATCACGGATTATTATAGTATTAAAAACTACTATAGTATTTATTAATATTCTGAATTTACTCGGTTTCATTTTTATTAATTTTGTCATATGCTTTTACAACTAAACTTTGCCGCAAACGTCTTTTCAAGTATAGCTATTATTTGGTTGGAGTTTCACTTCAATTTATTTTAATGTAATATTTTCTTTTCTTTCAGCTGTATTTATTTACTTTTAGTAGTTTTTGTGTTAATTATAGGTTTAGTTGACAATGCCGTAGCATGCATGCGTGTGCCCAGGGTGGTTGTGGGATACCTGAATACTGCTGTTGCATTGGCTGTGGGCTGCAGGGTGAGGCGGACTGGGTCATCTGGTACTGATCTGAAGTGGGCGGCTGCAGGTAACCCACAGATGGACTGAAACACACAGAAAAATCAGGTTACAAACAAAAAATGGAAACGCACCAACAGCTATGCTTCCTTTCAAAAGTTATGAAAACATTTGAATTGCCCGTGTTGAAGAGAACAAAATCGTCACTTCCTAGAAAACCGGCACAAAGTGTCAGAAACGAAATAATAAAAAGTTGCTGAAACGGGTGAAGCTGTGACTCTGTTTCCCTCCATCATGAATGAGTTGGTCTGAGAGCGGCAGAAGCACAATAAACGCCGTCATGTGATCTTGCGTTTGGGAAGACAATCTTGCGAGGCGCTTCCGGAGGAAATCAAATCATTCTGATGACAGACTTTGTTTCAGAACCACCAAACCCAGCATGTGAGATGCGACCGGTCCGCTGCTTAGTCAGCTGTTGTGCATCATTTATTGTTCCCATCATGAACACCTCAATTGAGTGCATACACGTTCTTTTTTACGTGCGTACTGCCGTGGTTTCTGAAATCTCAATTCACAAAATGCATATGACTGATTTAAAGGTGCAGTAAGCGATTCGTGAGAAACACTGTCGAAAGTGACCCTTGTAGTCAATCAGCAGCTAGGGGGCGTGTCCACTCATTAGGGGGAGGTGCCAGTGTCGCATAGCATGCTCATGAATCTGTGGGCGGAGCTTTCGAGATAGGGGCGTGGTCCTTTTGGGTAGGAGCGTGTTTGTTTTGGTGATTTCAAATAGCAACAGCTCTTCTCAGAAATCGCTTACTGTGCGCCTTTAATAGATTACATCATTCATTTCGATCATTTATGTGGAAATAAATTTTCCGTTTTTAAGACGCGGCTCCTTTCAGGCTCATCAGGCCATGATTTGCTAGCGTTGGCGTGTGTGTACCTTGTGCTGTTCTGTTGTGTGGGTGTCAGTACACTGTAGTAGACGGGCATGGGCGCGGCAGTCGGCATGGCTCCCTGTACTGACTGGCTGACGGGCACCATGACGGGCTGCTGGTACTGCTGCTGCACCACAGACTGACTCTCATTGGCTACAGGAACCTGCGGCGGCACACGGAGCTGTCAGTCACAGATGCACACGCGCACACGCGGACGCACACACACGCGCGCGCGCGCGCACACACACACACCTGATAGGAGGGCATAGGGGGGTACTGGACCATCATGCTCTGCATCTGTCCGTTCATGCCCGTGCGCTGCGTGCTCATCATACTGGCGCTCTGAGGCTGCTGTACTCCCATCATGCCCTGGTACGAAGGCTGCTGAGTGGTCATCATGGGCTGGAGCGGAGCTGCTCGCACAAAACAAAAGCATTTGAGACTTGAGCCGCTCCTCGTGAGGGCGTCATTCACAGTGTCATCAACTTTGACAGAAGAGCATGAAAATGACAGGAGTCTTCTGGGACAGACGGCCATTCACGCCACACGAGAAAAAAAATCATGAACCTCAACTCAAACTGTTCAATTTGAACTATTTAACATCATTTCGATTCATCTCAGGACTTTGCATGGCATATTTGATCATCGCAATTTTGACTTTTTAATCTGATCATTTTGACTTTAAACTAAACTAAAAGTTTATTTCATAATTGTGACTTATGTCATAATGACGTTTTTAAAGTCCAATTCGATGTCAATTTCGACTGTCATAACTTTGACTTTTCTCATAACTATTTAATATCATTATTACAAGTCATTGTTTCAATTTGTTTTTCAATGTCATAAATTTTACATTGGTCTCATAATTTAGATTTTTCAAACTCATAATTGATTTTTTTAAACCCATAATTTTGATTTATGTCATCAATTTGACACTTTAGTCATTAGTTTTACTTATTAATCTGCTCATTTTAAAATTAAGTTCAATATGTTATTTTCAACTATCGAACAAAGTCAATTTCGACTGTCATAACTTTGACTTTTCTCTATATTTAACCCCTTCATATCAGAATTACAAGACTGTCATAATTTCGATTTGTCTTCGGGCTTTCCATCTCATAAATTTGACATTTTAGTCTCATAATTTGGATTTTTTTTAAAACCATAATTTTGATTCATCAGTTTCAAGTATTATATGACTTTTTATTTTCATGGTTGACTTTTTTTAAATCTGATAACTTTGACTTTTTAAACTCAGTGTCCATCTAACGATCTAATATTGACTGTCATAACTTTGACTTTTCTCATAATTACTACTTCATATCATAATTACGACGGTCAATTTGATTTCTTGTCATAATTTTGACTTTTTAAACTCAATTTCAATTTGTAAAATTCAACTACCTTTCAACCATTTCGAATTTTCGGTATCAATTTTGACATTTATCTCATAATTAAAACTTTAGTCAATTGTCATGATCTCATAATGACCCGTCATAATTATGACTTTTTAATGATTTACTAAAGCATGTTTTTTTTTTCTTGCGCGGTGACAACAGACTTCCTGAACTCCAAAACCACATGAGCTCGTTTCACAGGGAGGATAATGTGATGTTGTCTAGGCTGGCTTTAAAAGCACACAGAACAGGAAGTGAGGTCATACTGACCGGAGGGCTGTGCCGGCGGGGGCAGCGGCTGAGATCGCTGTGTGGGGAACGACACCTGGTGAGAGATGGAGCGGTACTGCTGGCCGGAATTAGGATACTGTCCAGCGGTGGAATAATACTGCACCTGGATCTGAGAGAGGAGAGCGCGTGATGACGCACGGCAAACACGGTTCTCTCGGATAAACAACCACACAGACAACGAACTGAAATCTACATTAATGAGGAAAGTTCTTCCATCACATTGTGCACCCTAAAATAGGAGCTTCCTCGGCTTGACTTGTTTGTGACGCATCCTGCTTTGTACTTTCACATTATTAAACAAATGATCAACGATTCTCCCGCTGCACATGATCAGACCCAGCAGACCCTGCAGGAACAGGAGTGAGATGCACAAATGTGCACAGCAGGTGTGTGTGAGATTACAGCACGTCTTCACAAACATCACACTTTGCATCCTTCTCACACTTTAGTTGTCTGACTAAAGTTTTCCATCAACTTCCTGTTTGCTCTTCGGAGAGTCTGGTAATATTTTGCGAGGGAAATTACAGCTACCTCGGGAACACATTTCACAGCCGCTGATTTGTTTTTAATTTCTAAGCGTTCCCTGACCGGACTGGAGAGATGATGATGATGATGATAAAACATGATTCAGAGACACAGAAGCTGAAGCTACAGGACTGATCTGCCAACGGGGAAAGAAAAAGAAATCTCGTTTTGCATTTACATTAAGATTCCTTTTCTTACCCAAATGGAGGATCATTTTACTAGTTATTATTTTTAGATATTTGTACTTGAACTAAGCCAAAATACCGATGTTATCACATTCAGTGCATTAGTAAGCTTGTGCCAGTGCAAACCCTCTTTTGCCGTCAAATTGACACGCAGTGCAAAATTAGCGGCGAAAAGGCGTGGACGAAGGTTTATTTGCGGCTGACCTCATGACATATGCATTCGTCGGAGTTTCCCTTTCAGACGAGACTTATGGGAAGAGAGTATTTCAATGAATCACGTAACGCGATTCGCTAATGTTTAGTCAATTTACTGGTATTTGCGCCATTATTTAACACCCAGAGAACAGAGAGCACGAGAAGAGAGACAATATTTTCCACTCGTATTTCTTTGGAACGCCAGAGGAAGGAGTTCATTATGTTGTGTGAATTCAGGGTGATCGGGACATTTTTTGCCATTGAGATGAATTGGAAAAAGTGTCCAAATCACCTTGAATTCACCTTGTGTGTGTGTGTGTTGCACCAGTGTCGACCCCTGCTTACTTGCGACCCAACACTAACTTGCGCTGCTCTCGTTAAGATTGCATTGGTCATTACGGAAATGATCGGACTGCGTCTGTGCTCTTTAATTTGCGCGTCAGCAGTAGATCATGCGCAAATCTTGCCACTCCCATTTAGGAAATCCGTTTAGTAAATCCGGTCCCTTAGCGTAAACGGTGATCGATATCGGATGATAATATAGGCCTATGATGTAACAAGGTCGTGCTGTTGAGGCTCTCACAGCCTCATCTCGAGGAGAAATCCAAACAAACGAGCGCAGAAGTACATATTTATACATATCGTAGGAGTGGAATACATTAGTTTTATTTCAGTAGCGAAAATATTTCCAAACAAAGATCACGGCAACACTTTACTGAACGTTTTGGCATTTGGAACGAATCAGTTGAGTTAAAGATTCAATGAAATGACCCATTCATTACTGAACGATTCGTTAGAATTAAAGACTCGATGACACCTACTGCCAGTTTAGTTTCAGGCACAAAAGTCTAATTTTTACACTTATTTGTATTTTCAAAGAAATATTTAAAACAGTATTTGACGCAGTTGTAATTTTTCAGTGCAAATGATTTAGAGTCTTATTTTTCTAATTTAATTTAGGAATTTAAAATGAGAGATGATGCATTTAATGCATCCATGCGGAGTAAAAGTTCTGTGCCGCACCTGCTGAGGCGGAGGCGGAGGCTGCATGTAGCCCTGAGCGGGCGGCGCGGTCTGCAGGATGGGCTGTGACGGAGGCGGCGGCGGCGGAGGCGGGTGTGCGTGTGGAGCCGCGGGCTGGTATCCAGAGGGCGGCGGGGGCATGATGTAGCTGGGCTGCGGTGGCGGATGCTGGGATAATACAGCGGGCGGAGGTTGGTATAGGCTGGGCGGCTCTGGTGCCTCGCTGGAGCCCTGACGGCTTAGAGACATCTGCCCGAAACCTGCAGTCAACTCATCCCCCTGAAGACAGAGAGACAGAGAGAGAGAACCCTCGTGAACTACTTGCCCGTCTACACAGGCAGCATCCTAACAGTCATTAAACATCACACGTGACTGGTCTGAAATACTCTTCATGTGCAGCTTCTGTCACTCACAAATGGAGCTCCTTACGTGAACTCGAATGGAGTGACAATGACCATAAAATTCAAGATATGAGGGCAAATAAGATTTTCTCTCATATGATATGGTTCAGCAATAATCACACGAATAGCCCGGGATAAAATAATAATGCAAGGCAGATTTTCCCTTAAAAATCAGGGCGAAATCACCCAAACTAGCTAAAACATCCTATTACACGTTGGACAGGGAACAGATGAAGGAAAAATACAGGAGCAGAGTTGTAGTACCATGTTGTACTGCTGGGAAGGAGAAACAGGCAGGATGACCTGAGGGCACGAAGGGTTTGAATAAGACACAGCCTGCGCAGACGGCTGCAGAGACGCCACCGGCTGCAGAGAGACAGAGAGAACAGAGGAAGAGACGTTTAGGAGGAAACCAGATGAAAGAAGCGTGTTAGAGGGAGGAAAATGTTAGCGCAGGATGTTCTGTTCAGTGCTGGGAACTAAAATACATCTGGCATTAGTTCAGCTGTGCTCAGAACACTGACAGTATTAGAAGTAGAAGCATGAAGAAACCGTCTCAGTGATCGTGCCAAACACCGACACATGCACTTTTGTTAGAAAACTCCTTGAAGCAAAAGCATATCTATCTAGGATGACGTGAGGAAGCGGCTCACCTGAGGCATCATGTGATTGTGTGCGCTGATGGTGTGTGTGTGGGACGGGGTGGGCAGCAGCGGCTGGCTCGCGCTCTGAGGGGCGGCGGAGGGGCAGTTCGGGGGACACGGCAGGAGGCCGCGGCCCTGCTGGGGCGGCTGCGAGGGCGCGCAGAGATCCGGGGCGACCGCGGGAAGACCTGAGCGGTGACAGAGGAGCGTTAATGTATATGAGAGTGAGACGGGATGATCCGTTCTCAGAGAAAAGTTCAAAGGCTTTACTGCAAAATATCACAGCTAACATTCAAGGCATACACTGGGATGTGCAACATATAAAAGTGTGTTTGCACCACAGATGTTTTAAACACAATTAGAATTTCAAACTTCATCCCTGTTACTTATTTGAGAAAAAATAAATATAAATATACAAATAAATAATTATACAAAAATGTTATTTCAGCTTGGGGCGAAGCATGCTTGAGAGAATAAGTAAATAAAAATAAATGCATCATAATAAATCATAAATATTGGGAAGGAATATAATAAATAAAGTAACACAATTTTTATTTATGTATTTTCTCGCACAAAAGTTTATTCCTGTTTGGGGAGAAACATACTTATATTATAAATATTAAATGAATAAATTATAAATAAAATAATTTTGGAAAGAAACATACTTGGAAGTGTTTATTACAAATAATAATAAATTATATACATTATTTACAATTAAGTTATGCGTGTGTTCATACAGATAATAATAATTTATATAACTCCTAGTCATAATAATAGATGCATTTAATAAATGTTTATAAGAATTAAATTATATTATGAATTTAATACATATATGAAGGTAAATGAAACATAAATATACATACATTTTATAATTAATATTTGAATGATGTATAATGAATGTTAACATAGTTATTGTAATTTTATTATTATTTATACAAATAAATAATAATAATAAAAAAAAAATTCTCCCAAGTATGTAATTAAATAACATTTCTCCCAAATAGTACATTCATTCCTATTTAGGGAGAAACATATTTGAAATATATTAAAAAAAAAAATAAAAATAAAAAAAAAAAATAATACGATTTCTTACTATTTTGGGATAAATTTTTTTTTTTTTTTTTTTTTAAATCAAAACAAATAACTAAATAAATACTTATTCATTTTCTCCAAAGTATGTTTCTCCCAAGCAAAAACAGACCAAAGTGTTTTCTATTTTTTCACAAACAATTAAAGATAACAAGCAGCTGGATTTCGGCCCTTTGCATCTGTATCTCTCGTTCTCGACATAATGAGATCACGGCTTTGAAGCTGCTAAAGTGAGGGATTTTCACAAGCACATTAAGCAGGAATTAAAACGGGCCAACTTCATATAAAGGGTGTAGGTGATTAATACGCGACACGGAGCGGCCGTGTCGGGGTGCCACCTGTGCGGGAGCCCCTGGCGCTGCCCTGCGAACCCTTGCTGCCCAGACTGTCTCCGCGCGTGAGGATGGAGATGCCGCTGAAGCTGCTGGCTTTGGTGACCGGAGGTCTCAGCGTGCGGTTGGAGCTGTCCGAGTCCGTGCTGCTCCACGGACGGGGCTCCAGGCTCTTCATGTCGCTGTCGGTGCTGCTCTGGCGACTGCTGGAGGCCCGACTGGAGCTCTCCCTGTTGCCCCTGCGGACGGGAGGAGAATGAGACAAACAGAGCTCTGTGAACACAGACAGAGACACAGACGAGAGACACACACACACACAAACATGCAGATCCATCACAGGAGCTCTACACACACTCGGTAGCAAGATATCAGACACAAACAGGATAAAAGTGCACACGAACCCAAACATTAAGACTCACAGACGAACATACAAACGCACTCAACATCAGACCAGGGCTGCACCGTACGGCCAAATCCATCGCATTTAATGCGACGGTACACACCTGCAAGAGGGTTTGCAGGGATACTCATGCAAGTTTCGAGATTAAATGCATGTGTGAAAACCTTCTCAATGAGTGCAAGTTATGAGTTTTGTTTACCGTGCAGCCCTATGATAGACATGAACACACACACACACACACACAGATCCATCACTGTTAAACTGATGCATACACACTCAGATCTGTGTGCTGCGCTGCCCTCCTGCAGCTGTCGAGAAAACCAATAATCAATCAATCAATCAATCAATCAATCGTGTATTGAACAGCTAAAAGATACTAAAAACACTTCCAGAGTTCAGTAAATGTTAGTTAAATTACAATGATCATCTCTCAGAAGGCCCTCGTCGGTCCGTGTGTGACTTTCATCACGCTTCATGTGCAATTCTTCAGAGACGTCATCTGACACGATGTAACGCACTAAACTCAAGCACTTGAAGATGATTAAAACAACTGATCTGTAAAACACACGCTGGTGAGGAACTGCGAACGTCATCTCAGTGCGTTTCTTTGTTCGTTGGGTCTCATTACTTAATGTTAGTTGATGCATTGATGAAATATATTTGCTGCGATATTTATAAATCTTTGCTGATGTTAGTTAACGAAAACTTAACTGTTCACCGTTAGTTCATGTCCAAAAAATTGGACTGAGATTATTAAACGCCGTTCACTGCTAGAAAAATATTAAAAAAATATTAAAATGATCAGTAAGTTATATATATTAATCAAAAGGCCCCGATATACTTCAAGCGAAACTGAAAAGTGACATTTCGAACAAAATTAGGCCAAAACGAATTTTGAAACGGCTTGCCTAGTCTGTGGGGATGATGTAATAGGTGGGTGTGGCTTTGAGGCTCCGCCTTCTATGAGGTGCAAAACTTTTTTTGGTTCAGTCCATCGAGGTGAGACGTCCACGAGTGAAAACACGAACACACTGGAGAGTAGGAGTGTCAAAAGTACCGATTTTGGTACTGCTGGATTCTTAAACACCTCTGATTGGCCAATGTGTTCAAGCACTCAACAGCCATTGTGTTAAAATGATCAACGCCTCAAAAACGTAATGAATAGCAGCAGATCGGTGGATATATTAGGGATCCGCATATACACGCCTGCTTTCAAACGCCGGAGAGCTGCTTCGGAGTAGAAGCTGAAGTTGTAACAGCGATCGAAAGAGTTTGTTGTGTTTATTCTGTTATTGAGAGGAAAGAGTGCAGCACGTATTTACACGTTCATCTAAATGTGGGATGTTCACTAACAGTATAATCGCCGCTCACGGACTTCAAACTTCTATTCACAGCGAGTAGATCAGGGCCTTACCACTACAAATCGGATTCTGCATCAACAAAGAGATTAAATTAGACCCACTACCAGAATAAAGACAATAAAAAGACTATTTGACTGAAAATATTTGCCATTTCCTTCGAAGTCAAAAACACGAGCATTAAGTCATGTTTCACTTCCTGCTTACAGGAATGCGCGGCAGGATGAACCTGTGAACACGCGTCTGTTATGAACCCCAACAAACCCTGTAATCTGTGTGTGTTTCTGCAGTGTGTGTGTGTGTGTGTGTGTGCAGTTAATGAAGGAGCTATTTTAAGCTGCAGCTGCGCTCACTGCACACCAACAGACACACAAGCTCCGCTCTTCCATGAGCCGCTCCCATCACGAGGATGAGGTCAGGGATACGATGCAGTAACATCACGCATTCAACACCGATGCAGGAACACATACCCAAATAATGCGACACTGGCGTTGTGTTATATAAGTAAACACACATTCACGTTGTAGTACGGCAAGCAAACAACAGATCCAGAATGTCCTGTTTTGTAACCATAGCGACTGGCAGGGCTGGGCGGCATGATGGGATACAGAGACTGACGGCGGGTTTACGTGTGGAAGTGAAGATGTGTGTAATAATGTGAAAAGCAGGATGTGTCCTTAAAAAAAGTTAAGGGATGCAAAATCAATAACAAAGTTGTTGCCAAGCAATAGAGAAAGTGAATACGGATCATCCAATCAGAATTTAGAGTCTCTTTATACCCTGTAAAAATGATAAGTTGTGAATGAAACAGATCCAGATCCTTGGAGTACATTTTTTTTGACAAGACAAGACTATTTCAGTCTTTCTACATCACAATTCTACATTTAATTCAATGTGTTCCTTTCTTTGAGTTTCTTTGTAATTATTTGTGGAATTTACTAGAAATTTATGAGTGAAAATTGTTTCAATGTAAATAAGACAAAATTTATTATACATATATAATTTTTAAAAATGTAATTTAATTATATTAATTAATATATATATTAAATTAAAAAGTTAAATTAGTTTCAATTAATATGCATCTATAATTATGACATTATTCTTAACGATTTTAACATTCATTATACATAATTTATGTATATATATGTTTAATTTACATTAATATATATTAGATTCATAATATAATTACATTCTTATAAACATTTATTAAACGTATCTATTATCATTACTAGGAGTTATATAAATTATTATTATTATTATTAACTTAATTGTAAATACTTTATATA
Organism: Opsariichthys bidens; assembly: GCA_037194245.1. NCBI lineage: Eukaryota > Metazoa > Chordata > Actinopteri > Cypriniformes > Xenocyprididae > Opsariichthys > Opsariichthys bidens. Next base: position 748,559 of record CM074298.1, on the reverse strand, counting down.
TATAATCCAGTGAATTAAATATGAATAGGAAAAAAAAGGAAAAATGGTTTAGTATAAACATTCCTTTAAAAAAAAAGGTTGTATGGTGTTCTATGATATCACCTGACAAAAAATATAAATCACACTGTGATATACGATTTATCACACCACCCACCCCTACGGACTGACCAGCTACTCACTCTCATGCTCCCACTTTCTCTCACACTCTCTCCCTCACCCACTTTCTCTCCCACTTTCTCTCCCACTCTCTCCCTCACCCACTTTCTCTCACACTCTCTCCCTCACCCTCACCCTCACCCTCACACTCACTCACCCTCACCCACCGACTCTCTCACCCTCACCCACTCATCCTCACCCTCACCCTCACACACTGTCTCACCCTCACACACTCACCCACCCACTCTCTCACCCTCACCCTCACCCACCCTCACCTTCACCCTCACCCTCACACGCTCACCCACCCACTCTCTCACCCTCACCCTCACACACTCACCCACCCACTCTCTCACCCTCACCCTCACACACTCACCCTCACACCCTCACCCACTCTCTCACCCTCACCCTCACACACTCATCCTCACACACTCACCCTCACACACTCACCCTCACCCACTCATCCTCACCCTCACCCTCACACACTGTCTCACCCTCACCCTCACACACTCACCCACCCACTCTCTCACCCTCACCCACTCATCCTCACCCTCACACACTGTCTCACCCTCACCCTCACACACTCACCCACCCACTCTCTCACCCTCACCCTCACCCACCCTCACCTTCACCCTCACCCTCACACACTCACCCACCCACTCTCTCACCCTCACCCTCACACACTCACCACCCACTCTCTCACCCTCACCCTCACACACTCACCCTCACACTCACCCTCACACACTCACCCTCACACACTCACCCACCCACTCTCTCACCCTCACCCTCACACCCTCACACACTCATCCTCACACACTCACCCTCACACACTCACCCTCACACACTCACCCTCACACACTCACCCTCACACACTCACCCTCACACCCTCACCCACTCTCTCACCCTCACCCTCACACACTCATCCTCACACCCCCACACACTCACCCACCCACTCTCTCACCCTCACACACTCATCCTCACACACTCACCCTCACCCTCACCCTCACACTCACCCTCACTCACTCACCCTCACTCACTCACCCTCACTCACTCACCCTCACTCACTTACCCTCACACACTCATCCTCACACACTCACCCTCACCCTCACACCCTCACCCTCACCCTCACACTCACCCTCACTCACTCACCCTCACTCACTCACCCACTCACTCACCCTCACTCACTCACCCTCACTCACTCACCCTCACTCACTCACCCTCACTCACTCACCCTCACTCACTCACCCTCACTCACTCACCCTCACTCACTCATCCTCACACACTCACCCACCCACTGTCTCACCCTCACACCCTCTTACATCCTCCCACTCTCTCTCACACCGTCTCACACTCCCTCACACCAAAATGCAGTTGCATATCAGAGTGCAGTGATTCTGGTCCGTTTCCAGACTGAAGTACACAGCAGCCATGCACGGGCCCCTTGCAACCCGACAGTGCACTGAGCCAACGCAAAGCAACACATGGTCACCACGGAGACGCGCATGGCAACACACAGCAGAAACAGTACCTAAAAATCTGCCTCCTCTTTTGGGAGGATGAGGAGTAGCCGTCAGTGGACAGTCTGTAGGGGTCACATTGGAGAAAACAGTGTCCGTGGGTTACAGGAAGAGTGTGTGTGAGTGTGTGTGTGTGTGAGCGTGAGTGCGTGCGTGCGTATGTGTTGATGTGCGTGTATGTGAGTACATATGTATGTGAGCGCTTGCATATGCAAGTGTGTGTCTGTGCTTGAGTGTGTGTGTAGATGCGTAGGTAGGAGTGTGTGTGTGCGAATGTATACGTGTTTGTGTGTGTAGGTGTGTGAGTGTGTAGTTAGGTGTGTGTGAGTGTGTAGTTAGGTGTGTGTGAGTGTGTGTGAGAGAAGGGGACCCACACAAGAAAACACACTCATTCTAAAGTCATCGTTACAGGCGAGAGGAAGCACTGATGTGATTGACTGTAAGAGGATAAAAACACACACAAAGCTTCATCATCTCCTCTCTGACATTCACTCAGAACTCGGAGTTTTTCCTCTCATGTTCTCGGATCATGCACATGCATATAATGCTTTGAAAACATCTGGTTTCTTGTGATGTCTACATCAGTGTTGGGAATTCTGCTGAATTAATCATGTGACTAAAGTAACATTATCTACAGACGGATCAGGGTTCGACCAGAATGACGAGACATCGATTCAAATTAGTTGGACATAAAATCGTTATATTGCATCACTGATTCCAGCTTCAGTTACATCAGCTTAAAATTATAAATAGTAAAAATCTTTAAAAAAAATCCTTATTATTGGAAGTACTATGGTTATGTGTGACAGAGTCAAATACCACAGTACTGTAAATGTACATTACCAAAATACTAAAGGGGTTTAAAAGGTGCTTTAAAAAAAAAAAAGCTAAATAAAATCGAATTTAATAAAACTATAATGACCTAATCAAGCACTTTGCTTTGGTCCTGTAAATCAAACATTCATCAGAGCAATTCCTCATTTGTTAAACAACCAACTGGATTAAACGTCAAACGTACACTAGAAAATGCTGGGTTAAAAACAACCCAAGTTGGGTTGAAAATGGATAAACCCAGTGTTTGAGTTGTTTTAACCCAGCAGTTGGGTTAAATGTTTGCACAACCTGCTGGGTAGTTTTATTTAACTCAACTATTGTTTAAAATTACTGTATTGCTTGCATAAAATGAACCCAAAATTAACATTAACATTTAATAATACGTTTAATATATGAACAATTTAATAAACAGTAATTAAAAAATAAACGTTTATTAAATTGTTTATTAATAAAATGTTCATCTTTTGATTATTATTGTTGCCTGTAGTAATTACGTGTCTGATTTTTAATTTTCATTTTAAGCCAAACATTGTCATTTTTAACCAACAGTCGAGTTAAATAAAACTGGTCAAAACAACCCAATCACTGAGTTTGTCCCTTTTCAACCCAACTTGGGTTGTTTTTAACCCAGCATGTGAAGTGGTGTGTAAGCAGCAGGTTAAAGAGACTGACTCGTGTCTTACCTGTTATCATTGATGTATCCGTTCTGTGAGGACTGTAACGAAAAACACAACAGATACATCTGCATATTACTGCTTTGTCTCCGTCTTCTGCACTGATTCCAAAGTAATTAAATGTGGTTTTATGAATTATGAATGAACTTATGGATTCTGTACAGCTGTTTACTGGGTTATGGTGAGTTTTTGAGCTTGAAAAATACGGTCACTATGAACTACTAAATATCCGAAATCAAAAACTTTATGTTCCAAAGAAGCAAAAAATTGCAGCTTCGAAACATGCATTTTTTGCTTTGAAATGATCTGTACTGTGAAACCGCTGCACAAATAATCATTAATTGAACTATTCGGCATACGGCATCGTGTGTGTTTTTGGGCGAACCATTCCTCTGGTGCTCTTCGGTGACTTTAGACCAAAAAAAATAAGTAATGTTTTTTTAATTTTTACTTTTTTAATGCTCTGACACTTGGTGACTTTTGTGGCACTTGCTATGTACACAAATAAATAATTATATATATACACATACACATATATATATACACACACACGCATACATATATATGTGTGTGCGTGTGTGTGTGTATCATGGACATGATTCAAAAAGGTTAAATGGTCTTTTTTTCCTAAAAAAAAATAATCACACTTGTACTCTATGAGGTCAAAAACGGCCACCAAAGAAATGATTGAGAGAAAAAAATAGTAAAAATACAGATAATATTTTGGGGCTGCAGTTTATAAAATCAACCACAATGCAGAAAAAAAAGAACAACAATGGGGGGGGGGGGGGCATTGATTAAATGTACTGAATTGTCAAAATTGTTGAACTAAATTGATCATAATAATTGCATAAATAAATAAAATTCCCTCAAAATACATAATATTAAATTAAAAAAATATTATAGGGATATATCCCATAGATTTTACTGCGAAAATAAGGAGTGAGCGTGACTCATAAGTGAGGAGCACCAGAGGGTTCAGCACAGCCCGTGTTCCTGAAACACTCGAGTTAGTGCTTACTTCTCGTGCAAAAATGCGATCTCTGACCCGCTGGTACTCCTCCTCTCGCTCCTCGATGGACTTACTGCGACGGCCGTCCTGCAGCGGTACCCGGATCTGGCCGAGAGAGAGATGACGAGGAATTCAGAACCACAACAACAGCTTGATGAAACCGTGAAACACCGCAGAACACGAACCTGATTATCATCTTTATCCATGCTAGCGTCATCTCGCTTCAGGATGAACTTCTTCTGGAAGTCCATGTTGCGCTCGTCTTTAATGTGCTCAGAGAACCTCTGCTCGGGGCTGAAACACAGAGCAGACGCGTCACCGACGATGCATTACGGCCATTCCCGTGGGATCGGCGCGAATCCACCGTCGACTTACATGCGTGTGTTGCCGGTCTTGTTGATGATGACCGCTTTGCCCGTTTGGTCCACGTTGTGATCCATGCCAAAGTAGGCAGCGACTCGATGCAGCAGCATGCGATGATACGAGGTCATTTGAGGGAACTTCTTATACTGATTACTGAAAATACAGATGCACAAACATCCTTAGCACAAAGAAAATATGTCATTACAACACCATTATGTAATAAACCGAACGTCATGCATAAAGTCATGTTTAGAGTAAAACAACCACATTACTGTAATGCTTTCAAACCACCAAAAGGGGGCGACAAATATCAACTAAAACAAAGTACAAAACACCAATATATACTTTGGCAGGAGTAAAAGATACACATACAAATATATATACACATTATTTATATATATATATACACACACATTACAAACACACATATACACGTATGTATACAGTACTGGTCAAAAGTTTGGAAATATTACTACTTTTAATGTTTTTGAAAGAAGTTCGAAAGTTCTTTTATGAATAAAAACTTAAAACATTTAAAAAGATAATCACCTTGCTGATTAAAAGTATTGAATCTCTTTCAAAAAGAAAGAAAAAAAAAAAATGTACGGACCCCAAAGTTGAGCAGTAGTGTATAATGTTGCAAAGATTTCTATTTTAAATAAATGCGATTCTTTTTAAACTTTTCATTCATCAAAGGAATCCTGAACAGAAAGTATCACAGGTTATAAAATATTAAGCAGCACAGCCGATAATAAATCATCCTATCAGAATGATTTCTGAAGGATCATGTGACTCTGAAGACTGGAGTAATGATGCTGAAAATTCAGCTTTGATCACTGGATATAAATTATATTTTTACTATATATTCACATAGAAAACACATGATTTACATTAGAATATATTTTTTGATAATTTTACTGTATGTTTGATCAAATAAATGCAGGCTTGATGAGCATTAAAATAGCAATTTGACTGGCACTATATATAGACTTACTTCTCATCATTTATGAACTCCAGTATATCCTGTTCCAGCTTCAGCAGCATCATTCTGTCTCTAAAAGAGTAAAAAAGAAAGATTTTTTTACAAAAACAGTTTAAAAACTGATGCAGAAGAACAGAAAAACAAATCAAAAGGAGGTTGACGCTGGTGATGGATAAATGGAACTACATAAGAAACTTCAAAAACTATTACTAATCTTGATATCACTGACCACTTTAAATCATACAATACATGTGCTACTGAACCACTACTGAAAATCTTAACATATTTACAACTGAAAGTTCATAACATAAATTCTTTCTCTCTGTTGCACATATCCACTGGAATCTGGGCACCTACTATTTAGGACGGATAGTATGTGAATTGGGCCGTAGCCAGACTGAGACTGACAAAGGAAAACCCGAATGTAACCAGAGACGACGGCTGTCGATGAACACCGCACAGGGGAGTGTGTGCGAGACGCCGGCGGGAGTCTCGTATCACTGTTGTGTCTAGAACGGACGGACAGACTGAGGGTGTTGTACCTGGGGTTGTTTTTCAGTGTGTTCACCAGGAACTCATGCACATCAATCCCTGTGGAATCAGTGTATTCCTGACTGGAGTCTGGAAGAGAACAAAGACGTCGGATCAATGTGAACGCCACAAATAAAACTAATGGAGGTTCAATCAATGAAGCGGCTCTTAAACAGAATTATCATAGAATTCATTTTTATAGTACAGTATTTTGATGCATCATGACTCGTAACAAACACTGCACATATTGTTTTAGCTAGTGGCTGACTGACATAATGGCCAATATTTGTTTTTTTCCCTCATCGGCCACATCGGTTTCGGCATTTCTTTATTATCGGCAAGGCCAAAATATCGGCTCATATTTGGCATTTCTTTATTATCGGCAAGGCCAAAATATCGGCTGATATTCTGTATTTTTATTATCGGCAGGGTCAATATTTGGCATTTCTTTATTATCGGCAAGGCCAAAATATCGGCTGATATTCTGTATTTTTATTATCGGCAGGGTCAATATTTGGCATTTCTTTATTATCGGCAAGGCCAAAATATCGGCTCATATTTGGAATTTCTTTATTATCGGCAAAGCCAATATATCAGCTGATATTCTGTATTTTTATTATCGGCAGGGTCAATATTTGGCATTTCTTTATTATCGGCAAAGCCAAAATATCGGCTGATATTCTGTATTTTTATTATCGGCAGGGTCAATATTTGGCATTTCTTTATTATCGGCAAGGCCAAAATATCGGCTCATATTTGGCATTTCTTTATTATCGGCAAAGCCAATATATCAGCTGATATTCTGTATTTTTATTATCGGCAGGGTCAATATTTGGCATTTCTTTATTATCGGCAAAGCCAAAATATCGGCTGATATTCTGTATTTTTATTATCGGCAGGGTCAATATTTGGCATTTCTTTATTATCGGCAAAGCCAAAATATCGGCTGATATTCTGTATTTTTATTATCGGCAGGGTCAATATTTGGCATTTCTTTATTATCGGCAAGGCCAAAATATCGGCTCATATTTGGCATTCCTTTATTATCGGCAAGGCCAAAATATCGGCTCATATTTGGCATTTCTTTATTATCGGCAAAGCCAATATATCAGCTGATATTCTGTATTTTTATTATCGGCAGGGTCAATATTTGGCATTTCTTTATTATCGGCAAAGCCAAAATATCGGCTGATATTCTGTATTTTTATTATCGGCAGGGTCAATATTTGGCATTTCTTTATTATCGGCAAGGCCAAAATATCGGCTCATATTTGGCATTTCTTTATTATCGGCAAAGCCAATATATTGGCTGATATTCTGTATTTTTATTATCGGCAGGGTCCATACTTGGCATTTCTTTATTATCGGCAAAGCCAAAATATCGGCTCATATTTGGCATTTCTTTATTATCGGCAAAGCCAAAATATCGGCTGATATTCTGTATTTTTATTATCGGCAGGGTCAATACTTGGCATTTCTTTATTATCGGCAAAGCCAAAATATCGGCTCATATTTGGCATTTCTTTATTATCGGCAAAGCCAAAATATCGGCTGATATTCTGTATTTTTATTATCGGCAGGGTCCATACTTGGCATTTCTTTATTATCGGCAAAGCCAAAATAACGGCTCATATTTGGCATTTCTTTATTATCGGCAAAGCCAATATATCAGCTGATATTCTGTATTTTTATTATCGGCAGGGTCCATACTTGGCATTTCTTTATTATCGGCAAAGCCAAAATATCGGCTCATATTTGGCATTTCTTTATTATCGGCAAAGCCAAAATATCGGCTCATATTTGGCATTTCTTTATTATCGGCAAAGCCAATATATCAGCTGATATTCTGTATTTTTATTATCGGCAGGGTCCATACTTGGCATTTCTTTATTATCGGCAAAGCCAAAATATCGGCTCATATTTGGCATTTCTTTATTATCGGCAAAGCCAAAATATCGGCTGATATTCTGTATTTTTATTATCGGCAGGGTCAATACTTGGCATTTCTTTATTATCGGCAAAGCCAATATATCGGCTGATATTCTGTATTTTTATTATCGGCAGGGTCAATATTTGGCATTTCTTTATTATCGGCAAAGCCAAAATATCGGCTGATATTCTGTATTTTTATTATCGGCAGGGTCAATACTTGGCATTTCTTTATTATCGCCAAGGCCAATATATCAGCTGATATTCTGTATTTTTATTATCGGCAGGGTCCATACTTGGCATTTCTTTATTATCGGCAAAGCCAAAATATCGGCTGATATTCTGTATTTTTATTATCGGCAGGGTCAATACTTGGCATTTCTTTATTATCGGCAAAGCCAAAATATCGGCTCATATTTGGCATTTCTTTATTATCGGCAAAGCCAAAATATCGGCTGATATTCTGTATTTTTATTATCGGCAGGGTCCATACTTGGCATTTCTTTATTATCGGCAAAGCCAAAATAACGGCTCATATTTGGCATTTCTTTATTATCGGCAAAGCCAATATATCAGCTGATATTCTGTATTTTTATTATCGGCAGGGTCCATACTTGGCATTTCTTTATTATCGGCAAAGCCAAAATATCGGCTCATATTTGGCATTTCTTTATTATCGGCAAAGCCAAAATATCGGCTGATATTCTGTATTTTTATTATCGGCAGGGTCAATACTTGGCATTTCTTTATTATCGGCAAAGCCAATATATCGGCTGATATTCTGTATTTTTATTATCGGCAGGGTCAATATTTGGCATTTCTTTATTATCGGCAAAGCCAAAATATCGGCTGATATTCTGTATTTTTATTATCGGCAGGGTCAATACTTGGCATTTCTTTATTATCGCCAAGGCCAATATATCAGCTGATATTCTGTATTTTTATTATCGGCAGGGTCCATACTTGGCATTTCTTTATTATCGGCAAAGCCAAAATATCGGCTGATATTCTGTATTTTTATTATCGGCAGGGTCAATACTTGGCATTTCTTTATTATCGGCAAAGCCAAAATATCGGCTCATATTTGGCATTTCTTTATTATCGGCAAAGCCAAAATATCGGCTGATATTCTGTATTTTTATTATCGGCAGGGTCCATACTTGGCATTTCTTTATTATCGGCAAAGCCAAAATAACGGCTCATATTTGGCATTTCTTTATTATCGGCAAAGCCAATATATCGGCTGATATTCTGTATTTTTATTATCGGCAGGGTCAATATTTGGCATTTCTTTATTATCGGCAAAGCCAATATATCGGCTGATATTCTGTATTTTTATTATCGGCAGGGTCAATATTTGGCATTTCTTTATTATCGGCAAAGCCAAAATATCGGCTGATATTCTGTATTTTTATTATCGGCAGGGTCAATATTTGGCATTTCTTTATTATCGGCAAAGCCAATATATCGGCTGATATTCTGTATTTTTATTATCGGCAGGGTCAATACTTGGCATTTCTTTATTATCGGCAAGGCCAAAATATCGGCTGATATTCTGTATTTTTATTATCGGCAGGGTCAATACTTGGCATTTCTTTATTATCGGCAAAGCCAAAATATCAGATGATATTCTGTATTTTTATTATCGGCAGGGTCAATATTTGGCATTTCTTTATTATCGGCAAAGCCAAAATATCGGCTGATATTCTGTATTTTTATTATTGGCAGGGTCAATATTTGGCATTTCTTTATTATCGGCAAAGCCAGAATATCAGATGATATTCTGTATTTTTATTATCGGCAGGGTCAATATTTGGCATTTCTTTATTATTGGCAAAGCCAAAATATCGGCTGATATTCTGTATTTTTATTATCGGCAAGGCCAATACTTGGCATTTCTTTATTATCGGCAAAGCCAAAATATCGGCTGATATTCTGTATTTTTATTATCGGCAGGGTCAATATTTGGCATTTCTTTATTATCGGCAAAGCCAAAATATCGGCTGATATTCTGTATTTTTATTATCGGCAGGGTCAATATTTGGCATTTCTTTATTATCGGCAAAGCCAAAATATCGGATGATATTCTGTATTTTTATTATCGGCAAGGCCAATACTTGGCATTTCTTTATTATCGGCAAAGCCAAAATATCGGCTGATATTCTGTATTTTTATTATCGGCAAGGCCAATACTTGGCATTTCTTTATTATCGGCAAAGCCAAAATATCGGCTGATATTCTGTATTTTTATTATCGGCAGGGTCAATATTTGGCATTTCTTTATTATCGGCAAAGCCAAAATATCGGCTGATATTCTGTATTTTTATTATCGGCAGGGCCAATACTTGGCATTTCTTTATTATCGGCAAAGCCAAAATATCAGATGATATTCTGTATTTTTATTATCGGCAGGGTCAATATTTGGCATTTCTTTATTATCGGCAAAGCCAAAATATCGGATGATATTCTGTATTTTTATTATCGGCAAGGCCAATACTTGGCATTTCTTTATTATCGGCAAAGCCAAAATATCGGCTGATATTCTGTATTTTTATTATCGGCAGGGTCAATATTTGGCATTTCTTTATTATCGGCAAAGCCAAAATATCAGATGATATTCTGTATTTTTATTATCGGCAGGGTCAATATTTGGCATTTCTTTATTATCGGCAAAGCCAAAATATCGGCTGATATTCTGTATTTTTATTATTGGCAGGGTCCATACTTGGCATTTCTTTATTATCGGCAAAGCCAAAATATCGGCTGATATTCTGTATTTTTATTATCGGCAAGGCCAATACTTGGCATTTCTTTATTATCGGCAAAGCCAAAATATCGGCTGATATTCTGTATTTTTATTATCGGCAGGGTCAATATTTGGCATTTCTTTATTATCGGCAAAGCCAAAATATCAGATGATATTCTGTATTTTTATTATCGGCAGGGTCAATATTTGGCATTTCTTTATTATCGGCAAAGCCAAAATATCGGCTGATATTCTGTATTTTTATTATCGGCAGGGTCAATATTTGGCATTTCTTTATTATCGGCAAAGCCAAAATATCGGCTGATATTCTGTATTTTTATTATCGGCAGGGCCAATACTTGGCATTTCTTTATTATCGGCAAAGCCAAAATATCAGATGATATTCTGTATTTTTATTATCGGCAGGGTCAATATTTGGCATTTCTTTATTATCGGCAAAGCCAAAATATCAGATGATATTCTGTATTTTTATTATCGGCAGGGTCAATACTTGGCATTTCTTTATTATCGGCAAAGCCAAAATATCAGATGATATTCTGTATTTTTATTATCGGCAGGGTCAATACTTGGCATTTCTTTATTATCGGCAAAGCCAAAATATCGGCTGATATTCTGTATTTTTATTATCGGCAGGGTCAATATTTGGCATTTCTTTATTATCGGCAAAGCCAAAATATCGGCTGATATTCTGTATTTTTATTATCGGCAGGGCCAATACTTGGCATTTCTTTATTATCGGCAAAGCCAAAATATCAGATGATATTCTGTATTTTTATTATCGGCAGGGTCAATATTTGGCATTTCTTTATTATCGGCAAAGCCAAAATATCGGCTGATATTCTGTATTTTTATTATCGGCAGGGTCAATATTTGGCATTTCTTTATTATCGGCAAAGCCAAAATATCGGCTGATATTCTGTATTTTTATTATCGGCAGGGTCAATATTTGGCATTTCTTTATTATCGGCAAAGCCAAAATATCAGATGATATTCTGTATTTTTATTATCGGCAGGGTCAATACTTGGCATTTCTTTATTATCGGCAAAGCCAAAATATCGGCTGATATTCTGTATTTTTATTATCGGCAGGGTCCATACTTGGCATTTCTTTATTATCGGCAAAGCCAAAATATCAGATGATATTCTGTATTTTTATTATCGGCAGGGTCAATATTTGGCATTTCTTTATTATCGGCAAAGCCAAAATATCGGCTGATATTCTGTATTTTTATTATCGGCAGGGTCAATATTTGGCATTTCTTTATTATCGGCAAAGCCAAAATATCAGATGATATTCTGTATTTTTATTATCGGCAGGGTCAATATTTGGCATTTCTTTATTATCGGCAAAGCCAAAATATCAGATGATATTCTGTATTTTTATTATCGGCAGGGTCAATACTTGGCATTTCTTTATTATCGGCAAAGCCAAAATATCGGCTGATATTCTGTATTTTTATTATCGGCAGGGTCCATACTTGGCATTTCTTTATTATCGGCAAGGCCAACACATCGGCTGATATTCCGTATCGGCCCATATATTGGCTGATGTATTTAGACATCAGCATCGGCCATCAAAAAAAAAAAAAAAATCACTATCGGTCAATCACTAGTTCAACATAAACAATAACAGCAAAGGGTGAGCGTCTTACCGCGTGAGAGCATCTTGCGTGGAGTTTTATCCTTCTTTTCCCTCTCCTCATTCTCATACTCATCTTTTGAGGATTTCTCCTCCTCTTTATCAGATGGACAGCTGATGTGAAGCTGAATGATGTCCTGCATGGGTGGAGTTACATTAAATAAAAAAACATGAATATGTGCACGTATATTATATATATAGTGCTGTCTAATATATATATATATATACATATATATATATATAGATAAATAGATAGTGCGGTCTTATATACACACACATACATTCATTTCTTTTTATAAAACATCACAGAATCAATTCTAGTGAGATCTTGCACAGGTTCTTTAGATTTACTTGCCAAGATACATTAAGCACTGGCTACTCTTTAAATGGTTTTGTACTGAATCAACAGAATTTGCCTCATATTTGATGAAGTTTCCATCATCGATTTTTGTTTTTTTTCTGTTTTTCCATTACTGTGAAGCTGCTTTGAAACATTCGGTCTCGTATAAAGTGCTACAGAAATAAAACCTTGACATCTTAAAATCTAAGGGTCTCTGAGTTTTGGTAAAAAAAAAAAAAACAATATCTCAAATAACAGATCATTCCTACAGCCCTGATAAAGCCAGCAGGGTTTTAATATTGAGTGACTGTGACACTACCTGTGATTCTGGAGGACTGTCGGTTGAAAACGGTCCCAATGATTCTTCACATACTGCAAGACTCCTCACCAGCTTGAGCTTCGCGTTTGACTGAGACCGAGAAACAGGACACAGAAAGTTCACAGACATTAACAAAAAAATCTAATCGCATAACTAGGAGATTATTATGGGATTACATTATGGGAATAAACAAGGTGAAGTTATATTTCAGGCAAAAGGAACTGTAAAACTAGCTTTTAACTGTGAACACGGTGATGCCACTAATGCCGAACGTGATTCCAGTTCTTGTTGTGCATGAATCATCGGTGCACAGTATTCTACAGAAAACATCTGCATTCATAACCTTCCATTACAAAGTAATAAGCGTTTTTTCTGCTGACGCAAACAAGAGTGTGACGGGGAGGAATCATATGCTGCCTGGATGATCGCATTAACGAGACGTAATTACTAGTGGGAAACTCTGACATGTCTGTCAGTTAAAGAATCAAGTCTGAAATTGTGCAGTACATGTGTTTCACTCAGACCAAAAATCACTCAAACGTACAAAATGCCTTCAGGGTCGAGGAGTAACGAAATACAAGTAACTTAGTGACGCATTTAAAATACAAGATTTGAGTGACTGTGTCTGATTTGAAATGGGTGGTAATCAGATTACAGTTCCATCTGAAAAGTGTTTTTGATTACCAAAGTGATTACTTTGAGTTTTAATGTCATTTAAACAGCGATTGGTGATTCTCTGACTCTGACCGTCTGAAAAAGACCAGTTCAGTTTCACCAACATTTAATACTTTTAAGAGGATCATAAAAATGTGGTTATTTTTATTTAGTTCTGTCCTGAACAAGACAAAATGACTGAATTTATATAAAAATTGCCCAACTGTCAACTGAACTGTCCTGTTTTCATGTTTTGTGAGTCATTTTATAATTCACTCGTCACTGTAACTTTTTCTCACTATTTTTTTTTTTTTTTCCCCGTCACAATTGTGAGTTTGTGTTCCACAATTCTGACTTCTTTTTCTTAGGATTGAGAGATTTAAACTCACAATGGCAAGTTATAAAGTCAGAACTGGGAGATTTAAACTTGCAATACTGACTTTTTTTCTTGCAATTGTGAATTTAGTATGTGAGTTTATATCTCATAATTCTGACTTTTCTCAATATTGTCAGTTTATATCTCATAATTCTGACTTTTCTCAATATTGTGAGTTTATATCTCATAATTCTGACTTTTCTCAATATTTTCAGTTTATATCCCATAATTCTGACTTTTCTCAATATTGTGAGTTTATATCTCATAATTCTGACTTTTCTCAATATTGTGAGTTTATATCTCATAATTCTGACTTTTCTCAATATTGTGAGTTTATATCTCATAATTCTGACTTTTCTCAATATTGTGAGTTTATATCTCATAATTCTGACTTTTCTCAATATTGTGAGTTTATATCTCATAATTCTGACTTTTCTCAATATTGTGAGTTTATATCTCATAATTCTGACTTTTCTCAATATTGTGAGTTTATATCTCATAATTCTGACTTTTCTCAATATTGTGAGTTTATATCTCATAATTCTGACTTTTCTCAATATTGTGAGTTTATATCTCATAATTCTGACTTTTCTCAATATTGTCAGTTTATATCTCATAATTCTGACTTTTCTCAATATTGTGAGTTTATATCTCATAATTCTGACTTTTCTCAATATTGTGAGTTTATATCTCATAATTCTGACTTTTCTCAATATTGTCAGTTTATATCTCATAATTCTGACTTTTCTCAATATTGTGAGTTTATATCTCATAATTCTGACTTTTCTCAATATTGTGAGTTTATATCTCATAATTCTGACTTTTCTCAATATTGTGAGTTTATATCTCATAATTCTGACTTTTCTCAATATTTTCAGTTTATATCTCATAATTCTTACTTTTCTCAATATTGTCAGTTTATATCTCATAATTCTGACTTTTCTCAATATTTTCAGTTTATATCTCATAATTCTGACTTTTCTCAATATTTTCAGTTTATATCTCATAATTCTGACTTTTCTCAATATTTTCAGTTTATATCTCATAATTCTTACTTTTCTCAATATTGTGAGTTTATATCTCATAATTCTTACTTTTCTCAATATTGTCAGTTTATATCTCATAATTCTGACTTTTCTCAATATTTTCAGTTTATATCTCATAATTCTGACTTTTCTCAATATTTTCAGTTTATATCTCATAATTCTGACTTTTCTCAATATTGTCAGTTTATATCTCATAATTCTTACTTTTCTCAATATTGTCAGTTTATATCTCATAATTCTGACTTTTCTCAATATTGTGAGTTTATATCTCATAATTCTGACTTTTCTCAATATTTTCAGTTTATATCTCATAATTCTGACTTTTCTCAATATTGTCAGTTTATATCTCATAATTCTGACTTTTCTCAATATTGTCAGTTTATTTCTCATAATTCTGACTTTATAACTCACAATTGCAACTTTATATCACTCAATTCTGAGGGAAAAAGTCAGAATTGTGAGATAAAAACTCTCAATGACCTTTTTTGTGTTTGTTCCACACTTATTAGTATTCCAAAGTATTCCAAAGTATTTAGATGAAGTTACTAAACTTGAGTAATGTAACGAAATACGTCACAAATGACTTTTTAAAGCATGTATTTTGTAATCTGTAGTGAAATACATTTTAAAACTAACCCACCCAGCGCTGGATGCCTTATTATATAATTTCAGAAAATATAAGTAGAACTATGCCAAAAGTTTCTGACAGATACTTTCATTCAGTCTGACATTATTTCATTCTGAATACTCTGTTTTACTAGTGTTACATCATTGAAGCTACTGCTTTGGAAATGTTTAATTTAGTTGGTAAGAGACTGATAAATCTTATCTGGATGGACTGAGCGTGTGTGTGTGTGTGTGTGTGTGTGTGTGTGTGTACACACAACATCTGGAAAGGACCATCATCACACTCAGCAGGTTTGCCAACTAGTGCAAAGGCAACAGAACTGAGTGAGAGGTCGACCGGAAGAGAATCCCGTCTTCGTTTCCCAGCAGCAATGAAAAAGACAGCAGGAAAAACAACAATAATCTCCCTTAAAGGGACAGTTCACAAAAAAAAGGAACTTTTGTTCATCTTTGAAACACAAATGAAGATATTTTAATGAAGTCCGTCTCCACAGACAGCTACGCATGTACCACTCTGACGCTTCAAACGTTCATAAAGAGATCGTAAAACTAAACCATATGAATTGAGCGGTTTAGTCCAAATTTTCAAAGGTGAACGAATGGGTTTGTAACGACATGAGGTTGATTTTTTTTAGGTGCACTAGCCCTTTAAATGAGAGATCAGAGCATGGATTAATTGGAAGGACTGGTTTGACGTCACATGCATGTAAGAAATGTTTCCAATTAAACTGGGAAAAACACCACAATTTCAATTATTAAAACAAACCATAAATGATACACTACACATTAAATATTTATTATGCAGATTAAAAAAATACAGCTATATAGAACTATATAAAGCCTTCATTCAACTATAATCCACTCCGAGTGACAACCTATATTTTATTTCATTTTAATTTATGTATT
Organism: Opsariichthys bidens; assembly: GCA_037194245.1. NCBI lineage: Eukaryota > Metazoa > Chordata > Actinopteri > Cypriniformes > Xenocyprididae > Opsariichthys > Opsariichthys bidens. The sequence goes on along the minus strand of CM074298.1, from coordinate 731,890 downwards.
TTCATAAAAATGGATCATATATACATAATATACACACATATATACGTATATATATATATATATATATATATATATATATATATATATATATATATATATATATATACACACACACACACACACTATGTGAGTGTGTTCACAAGTCTAATAAATTCTTAATTTTAATCATTTTAATTTAATGTAATAATTAATAATAAAAATAACTAATTAAAAATAATTTTTAATTTTTTAATTTTCTTAATTCTATAAGTTCTTTCATTTACTTAAACGCATTAGTTAACTAAACGAAACAAGAAATACTTCTAAAGCATGTAATTAATCATCGTTAACATTAATTTCAACATTTACATTATTGTAGAAGTTGTGTTGATATTACTTAATGGACCTGAGCTGACATGAAGTAACAATGAAAAGGTGTTTTTATTAAATAATCTTAAAGATTATTAGATACCGTAACAAACGTCTTAGTTATAGTTAGTTAAATAATGGGATTTTCTTTTCAAAAAAACTAATAAACAAACAAACAAGATTCTACAATATTTTTATAATTTACTCAGAAGATTACACGTGAACGAACCGAACTCCAAAAACACAGATGTTAAGGGCCGAGGTCAGACTCTCAAGCGTCATGTTGCTCTTTAGATTTCTACACATTCATCCGTCCTGCTCACATCTGGCTGTCAGGATTAAACGACTGACCGTATCAGCAGAATTGTGTGGAGCGCAGGTCTTACCTTGGCTCGTTTCCTAGTGTGGCCATGATTCTGACAGCGCCGCTGTAGAGGAAACCACAATGTTTATTAGTGACCATTTTAATCATTCATTAATGATGACCTTCAGCACCAAACACAACTTGATGATCACAGACAGATAGTTGACAAATAACATCTTATTCAACCGAGATTTCAGGTTAAATTTTACATGAACGTATCGAGGATAATGAATATTTCTGGTGCGGTGACTGGTCACCATTGAATCACATTTCTTTTGATTTAGTTCAGTTAAGGCTGCGTTCACACTTGATTAAAACGGACCCTGGTGCGATCGCTCCGTTCGTCTGAACACAGCCATCAGAACCGCTGAAAAGACGGGTCTCGCTCCGCTTCCAAACGAACTCTGGTGCGGTTCGACGGATATTTGAACGCGACACGGACCAAAGACACGTGAACCGACCAAAAACAGGACGTGACGTCACGAGACGCGACGCTACGAGTCGCTGATTTGAAAGATCGGCGTATCAAAACGAGTCGAGGGCAAACGTGGAGCGACGAGGAGCTGAAGTTTCTGGAAATCCTGCTGCTGTTTTGAGTGTTTTGAACATTTGATGAGCTCTTGGTGATTCTCAACGGGTCAAAATAAAGCGTGAAATGACGGCGTTTAATCCAGAACACGGCGTTGTTTTGAACGTTCGGTAAGCGAGATCCGTCGCCAAATATACGTCATGAAAGCCACCAATCAACCCTACGCCTTCGGTTCGGTCACTTCAGGTTCGCTGTTAGAAATGCCAGTGTGAACGCTGAGAGGACCAGGACTATATGTTCTGTTTTTGTGTTTTGGTCCGGACCAAACCAACCGAACCACAAGTGTGAACGCAGCCTAAAACTCTCTAATCTTCCACAGAACAGGATTTATCTGAAGTTTAGTGCATTATGCATTTCATTGAGGTCATGAGCTAGTTTCAACCTATTTTATGCTCATTAATGTTCAACTATGTACACAATCCTTCAAAAGTCTGTAAGAAATTAGCATTTTTTCAGCAAGGACACGTTCAATTGACAGTAAAGACATTTAAAATGTTCTATTTCTAATAAATGCTCTTCTTTTGAACTTTCTATAAATCAGAGAGTCCTGAAAAATAAAATGTATCAAGGTTTCCACCAAAAATATGAA